>OZJO01012738.1:0-12875 GCA_900406225.1 Acrobeloides nanus | reverse complement strand
CAAAAAATTACATCGTTGTTTAGCCTGTCTGTCGAACTTATTAAGGGAAAAAATTTTGAGTAACAAGTGTCGCGAAACATCTGTCGCGAAACATCTGTATCGTGAACAAGTGTCAGGAAATAAGTGTCGTCGGGCGCAAAGTTGCGGAACAACGGTCCGTATGCCAAATTTTTTCACAATAACATGAAGATTATCTGTTGCATTATATATCTTTAGACAGTAAATATTTTTAAAGTGTCATGCAAACAGCGTCGTAATTATGGGGGGGGGAACATGTGGAACCTTCCCCCCCCCAAACCTGAAAAATTTTTTATTTCCTGGGGAAGAAAAATGAAAATTTTTTGAAAACTTCCTCTCCCCCAAATTTGGACCAAAATTACGACGCTGCATGCAAACATTCCCGAAAATGGTTTTTTGACTATAAATACTATCAACAAAACTATCATTCAAGTATCAATGAAGATTTTTAAATCATTCCATGAAACGGGCTGTACAACAACTCTTTATTAATCTGAATAAATAAAAATTTTATATGTTTCTCCAGTTTTCTAACTAAGGTCTTCAAACCATATAAACTTTGATGGGCGTTCAGATTCGGTAAACACGGCATTTTAAGAGACGATATCTTGAAGGTTCGAGCATAAATGGCCGTAGTTTAAAAAGCTCGGCTGCCATCCAAATTGAATTTATTTAGTAAGATTAACGCATGGGAAAGTTTTTAAAAGTCATTTCGTGTCAAAATTCGAAATCCCATTCAAAACCATGTCCGAAGCTCAATACCATCGGTTTTACGTGTATTTTTTGAATTTTCTAACCTTTCTAAAACACCATAGATAATTTTTTTCGGCCAAAATTTCTATCTGGCCGATGTATTCCAATATGGAGGACATTTCTAGTATAGTTTCAAAAAAATCTGAGAAATTTCGATTTTTGAGCCTTTTTTTCATGGTGGCCGTAGTAGAGGGTCGAAAAAAAAATTTTTTCAGATTTTTTTGAAACTATGCTAGAAATGTTCTCCATATTGGAATACATCGGCCAGATAGAAATTTTGGCCGAAAAAAATTATCTAGGGTGTTTTAGACAGGTTAGAAAATTCAAAAAATACACGTAAAACCGATGGTATTGAGCTTCGGACATGGTTTTGAATAATGGGATTTCGAATTTTGACACGAAATGACTTTTAAAAACTTTCCCATGCGTTAATCTTACTAAATAAATTCAATTTGGATGGCAGCCGAGCCGTTTAACACTATGTTCGAACTTTCGAGATATCGTCTCTTAACTAACTCGAAGATTGTAGAACTATCAGATGCTGATTGAGTATCAATGTGAATAGGTGAATTCCTATTTTTCCTAATTTCGTATAGTTGAGTTATTTTTGTGTTTTGTAAGGGAAAGGACTTGTTTATGATCTTCATCGGAAGGTCTGTGACTCAGACGTTTCGAGGAAGGGATTGGAATTTGTCTCAACAAAAGCGCATTGACGTAAACACTTGGTTCCATTTTTGGGATCGAACGTTCGAGGTCCATTCCGGGAAATCATAAACAGACCCACAAAAACATCCAAAAAGTGTCGAAACTACCGAAACGGGGAGGGGGGACAAACAAGAAATAGCTGAAAAGAGGCGTGAACCTCGAGACAAACGGATTGCAACCTGCGTTGAGGTTGCGATACGGTTGCTATAAAAGTATGGGGTAAGACCGTTTCGAGGAGTTGAGGTGTATGAAGGTCCTAGCCCATGAGCCCTGAGCCGTGGTCCATTTGATTTATTTGTATTTGATTTGTAACGCTGCTTGTTGTATATGTTTATTCATGAATAAATCCCGAAACATAAATCTAAGTTTCGACTATATCGATGCAAAAAACAAAAACTTTTTAAACAATAAAAACTTTATTCAACAACATAATCAAAAGTATTATACAATGATAAGGCGATAAGATCGTATTTACTTAACCCTGACATGTACCACAAGTAATGGGACAATCGACTGGCATAGTTGGATCCGTGGTACAATCATCGATGAAATCATCGCAGTTTGAATATATGTTCTCGCAAGAACCCGGACATGTACCACAAGTTATGGGACAATCGACTGGCATAGTTGGATCCGTGGTACAATCATCGATGAAATCATCGCAGTTTGAATATCGGTTCACGCACGAACTTGGTGCTTGTGTAGTGGGTGTTGAACCGGATCCTTAAAATAATGGAATTATAAATTATTTAACAATGGATAGGATTCTTTTGAAAAATAACGCCTGTAATTCTTTAGAATTTTTCCAAGTTATCTCCTAGCTCTATATTTATACGAGCTTGAATCTAGACATTGACATGGACCTGAAGTTGTGCCATGGAGCTTCTCCTGGACCTGTATATAGTCTTCAATCTAGAAGAGAGCAAGACCTGTATGCTCTCAAAATGATATTCTATACTGTTTTTGAAATGATTCATCGAATGCGTTTAAAAATATACCAGGACAAGTTCCACATGTGATCGGACAGTCAACTGGCATCGTAGGGTCGGTGGTGCATGCATTGACGAGATCATCGCAGTTATTATATTTATTTTTACATGGCTTACATGATTCCGGAATAGTAGAAGAAGTACCTAAAATTTGAATGAAATAATCTAAAAAGTATTATACTTGAATCCACATAGCGGTATTGCAGGCCCAAATTAAACTTGTTATATTTGGAATAAATTTGCAAGATTGCCAAATCACTATCAGCTGTAAAAGTCTTCACATTGTTTCCATCTGCTGAAATGAATTGTGGGTCATCTCCGCATATTCTAAATAAGGAATTTTCAAAGACTTTTTTTAAAAAGTCCATGCTTACAAAGCTCCAGTCCGATTGAAATCAGCATTTTTAATTTTCATCTCAACACCATGACTATTGCATCCAGGACCGTAAGTACCACCATTAGCCTCACTGAATATGAGTTGAACTTTTTTTCCGGTTGGCGCCTTGATGTGGTACCAACATTTTTGATGGTAAAGATTTTGAATATTATTCTTATTACCAATGCTTGTTCTTAGACTTTGACATGAATCCGAAGCGGTAGCCTAAAAATAATTCGTCGAATTTGACCAATATCTTACCTGGAGAGTGGCACCGCAGTTTTCTGTTCCAGGATCTCGAATTGAACATGTAGTTCCGCCAAAACCACCTGGACATAAACAAGAATTACATCCATTCGGATTAGGGTATCCTCCATTGACACATGTCACTGATGATGTTTGACACATGCCTAAAAAGTTTACATCTGCAACATGATATATTCTTACATTTATAATGAGTATTGAGGAGAAGAATATCGATGAACGAAGGTCCGAATCTAGCACCCATGGTTCTTTGATAGATTGGGTCCAGTGCAGTTATGCCGGTTTCTAAATTCGAATTTTGTAAATTTTAAAAAGTTGGTTGATTACTTCCATAGTGCATGTTGCTGCCATAATCATATTGGGTTGCATAATTGTAACTATTAGTTGTGGTCAATTGTACATATTGGCCATCAGAAGCTAATGCTGTAGTTAATGAGATGGAATTATTGCGGTCATAACGAGACATTTGATGGTGGACTCCGAAAGCATGGAAGATTTCATGAGCAATGGATCCGAACTAAACAATCAAAATGAAAATCGCTTTTTGAGGTAAAATTAGACTGGACAGGGCTCCCATCATTGTTTTACAGGGGGTAACAATTGCGGCCCGTTCCCCGAAAAAAATTTTTTTTGAAAATTTTTGTAAAAAATACATTCTTAGGAAAATTACAAAAAAAATACAAAATCGTTTCAAGAAATAAATCAAAAATTAACTAAAAAGGGCATATTTCATTTTTCTTGTTAATTGAAGCGACCTTTTTAAAACCTGTTGAGAGTCAAAATGAAAAAGTCTTACTTCATCATCACAGAAGTCTTCACCCAAATTGATGGGATGAAGTCCATATCCACTACAGACCGAACATTTAGTTTGACTACTTGGTGCACCATACCAATCATTTCCCAAGAAACCAACGTATGAAAAACAGTCCGTCGTAGCATTTCGGAATTGAATTCTTGGAATAGCCGTTGAACTTTCAACGAACTTAAGACAACTATGATTGGAATAATAATTAAAAGCTTGTCGAATGACTTGTCTTGTAACAGTTGCTAAAAATTAAGATAAAATTGTTTCTTAATCAAAGTTCTTTACGTATGTTAGAATCGAAATAATATGAAATCGGAGATGTCCACCTATAGTCATTGAAACTTGGATTCCGAATAGCTTGTCTTTTGCTACGAGAATGTCCAATTTTGGCGAGATCATCGTCGGTCCATCCAAGGCCTTTGGAAGCATCTTCAATGATGGCGTCAAGTTGAGGTTCCGTCAAAAACATGTCATTCTAAATTCGTAATCTATTTACGATTTTGCGGTATATCTTACTTGGAATAAAACACTAGCCAAGACTTCATCTTTAGCCTTCCTTCCCAATCCTTTCGGCTCGTCATCATCATTTTTAACGATCGGTAAAACTTTATCCTGAATTTTGGTTGAATATAATATTTTATAACCTTGTTTACCAAGCCATTTTTAGCATTAGCTCTCTTGACTTGTTCTTCGGCAATTTTTCCAATGGTCTTCATCTTTTTGCGAATATTGATTAATTCTTGTACGCTACGACCAATGCCTTTCGAGACCAAATCGCCCAATCTCTAAAAAATTATATAAATTCAGACATTACCAACATTTTTTATATTTATCATCCGATTTCTGAAATTTTGAACATATAGAACTCATTTAAGGTCTGGATCAAATAAGTCCAGGATCCATATAGGTCTTAAAAAATGGGAAATCAAGCACTTTCGGTACTTAAGGGGTCGTCCCAATATTTTTTTTGCATTTTCGGTTCAATATTTTTTTCATTAGAAAACTTACAGCTTTAATCTCATCCGTGATTTCATCAGTTATATTAACAACACCTCCAACAATATTATCTACAAGCGGAATAGTTCCTGGTAAGAGATTTGTTAAAGCCAACGCTTTTTCTTGAATATGTCTCGGCACTCTTTCCGATAGAAGCGGTTGAACATCGACGGGAGAATTTTTGGATTCACGTACACGTTTCGGAAGATTTTCTGGCAATGGTGGTCGAACATCATCCGGAGAATTCTTTGAATGACGAACACGTTTTGGAAGATTTTCTGGTAATGGTGGTCGTATTTGTCCTTCTTTCGGAACCTCCGGCGAAAAACGAGCGAACACAGACCAAGCATGAGAATAGTTGGCAAAAATAATTGCCAAGATGAATATACGAAACATTTTGGGTAGATCTTTTAGATCTGAAATAGAAACTTTTCAAAGCAACTAACTTGGGATTTGAGTAACAAACAATGTTTGATATCGAATGACTTCACGACCCCTTTTTATATGCCTTCTTTTCTATGATATGATGATGTTTTAACGATATGTAAATTTATTCACTCTGTTCTTTTGTTCTTTTGCTTCCCACCTTTGATAATCTTTTTGTTATGCCATTTTTTTGATGAACATCAACGACTCTTGTTTTAGATCGACAGAGATTTGACATTTTAATATGAGAGGATTTCGACAAAATCGAATGCTAATCTTTCGATTTGAAGTGTCAAAGATTAATTCTTGTTAATTTCGATGTGCTTTTGTTACTTTTGTTATTGTCGAAAAAAGAATTTATTCAAATTTTGAGAAGGGTTCTAAAAAATCAACACGAACCTGGCATGCTTATCTTTGATTCCGTAAGTGAAGGATTATGACACCAAGTTTTTAAATTAATACTTGTTTTTAATACGCATGTTCGAATTTTGTCTTTATATGCTTTTAATTATATTTTCGGTCAAAGATAACCTTTTTTATGCTTCATAAGATGTTCATGATGAATTAACATATCGGGTGAGTTAAATTATTAGATGTAGCAAAATTTTTGTGCTTCTCTTAGAGCCATCCATAAATTACGTTTCCAAAAATCGTGAATTTTTTACCTTCTCCACTTGTTCTCACTTTTCTGTTGAAAAAAATTGCGGGCGAGACTCATTTAGCCTACATCCCGTGGACTGCGGGCGATCCGTAAATTTTTTCATCGCATCAAGGAAGAACCTAGTAGAGTGTTATGTTTAAACATGTACAAGACGAAAAATTTCAAAGGAGCATATCAAAATAGAAAAATGTAACAAAGAAAACATAAACTTCTTGAAAACCCGTTTTGTATCTTCTTTGATCGATTTTTGATTTTTTGAGAAATTACTTTTTTACTTTAAAATTTATTATCGAACTTCCAACTTGGCAGATTTAAGCTATAGATTTTTGTTATTACTTATTTTGATTCAAATCATAGGTGATATACAATTCCATAATTTTGGGGGAGTCTGGGGGTCTAGATCATAGGCCTTGGGTGCCAAGGTAGTCCCAAAAGCAAAAAAGCCAAAGTAATCCAAAGATCTCAAGGTAGTCCCAAAGAATGTCAAGATAGTCCCATAGAAAAAGTGTCAAGGTAGTGTATGGTTTTAAGGTAGTCCCATATTTTTTATACGGGACTATCTTGACACATTTCCTATGGGACTATCTTGGCACTTTTCATATGGGGCTACCTTGACATATTTCCTATGAGAATTTTGAATTTGTTACAAGCTCTTCGTTGTAATACACAAACTTCTTTGAATTTTTTGCAAAAAAATTGATTTTGCATTGATTTTTTAAATTTTCATGAAATGAACATTGTAGCAATTTTTATAGCTAAATGTGACAACACAAAATGACACCAAAATTATCCAATTTGAGCATTTTTTTGGGTTATTGAAACGAAAATTCTGATTCATATTTTCGTTTCAATAATCCAAAACAATGTTCAAATTGGATAATTTTGGTGTCATTTTGTTCGTCACATTTAGCTATAAAAAATTGCTACAATGTTCATTTTATGAAAATTTAAAAATTGATGTAAAAATCGATTTTCTGAAAAAAAATTCAAAATAGTTTGTATATTACAACGAAGAGCTTGCAGCAAATTCAAAATTTCAAACGCAATTATCTCGAAAACTACAACGATTCAGAACATGCCGTAAAAATAAAAAATGTTTTTTTTCCATGATCTTTCCGAATATTTCATTTTTTCATATGATTGTAAATTACTGGACTGTCCCTTTAAGGGTTCTTATGTTTTTTCTCATCTCGTCGAAACCTGAGCTATAATACAGCACCGAATTAGACTAAATTTTATTTATTTATTTATTTTTGTTATTGACAAAAGCCATCGATGTAGACAAAAATGGTTTAATATATTAATGTATTTAAATTTTGTGAAAATAGACCATAAGTATAATCCTAAAAATGGATGTGACTTTTTTAATTCCATCATTGAAGGATTATGTCACGAATTACATGCCGCTAAATCAATTTTTTCGATGTTTTTGTTCAGGATTAAAAATTATCATATCCATCTAAAAACATAGTGACATAACAAAAAGATTAACAAAGTTGGAAAGTTAAACAAAATTTGTTTCGAGCAGAATAAATTTGTATATCTACGGGGTCGTACATTATAACTTTATCATATTCTACGTAACATACATATAAACACTTCGGGAAATCTTCATAGGTGAAACGTTTGTATGAATAGATCTTGAACATGTCTCAATCCAAACTCGTTATATTTCACACTCCAAGTTCTCAATATTATACCTGCTATCAATATTATGTACAGCCTATTGATAAGAACCAGATAATGGGTGAGTTCCTAAGTTGAACCGTACGGATCTGTACTAATCACTATCAACCGTACGGCTCCCCGTGGCCCCGTAGGCCACCCGTACAATCGATTATCGGCATTTCAACAGCTTATCTACGGGGTCGTATAGGTGGCCTACGGGGCCACGGGGGTCGTACAAATGGCCTACGGGGGCACGGGGGTCGTAAGGGTGGCCTATAGGGAGCCGTACGGTTCACAGTTGACAATGATCAGTACGGATCCGTACGGTTCAACTTAGGAACGCACCAAATATCTCTAGATGAACATGAGCATAAACAATATCTCGACATATCACAACCAAATCTCACCATATTATATTTGGATGTTACCAAATTACGCTCTTATGTTCAAGACCTGTTAATAAATAAATTACCGCTTTTATTGTAAAAATTAATTTTTGTTTGATTCCATACAATAAAATTTTTTCACAATAACATGAAGATTATCTGTTGCATTATATTTCTGTAGACAGTAAATAGGACCACCCATACTAAAATTAATATAGAAGAAAAAAGAGAAGAAGAAAATAGATATCTGAAACTTTAAGATATGTCGGACTTTCAGATATGACGGTAACATATAAGGGACAAACTTTTATACAGTCAATTCTCCATATAGTGACACACCTGACTAGAGTTGACTAGAGAAATTTCAATGACTCTAGTGTAACCTTTTTCATAATAACCTACTGACTAGTTTGATTTTAAGAAAGCTAAAATATAGATCTTTAAAAAAATCAAACTAGTTAGCAGGTTAATTTGAAAAAAGTTACACTAGTCAGTCGTTGAAATTTCTCTAGTCAACTCTAGTCAGGGGTGTCACTATATGGAGAGTTGACTGTAAAGTATGAATATGAATTTTTGAATTTTTTTAAAGATTATCTTCAGATTTTTTAAATTTTTTTGTTTTCAAATGTCATTTCATTTTTTTATTGGGTTTTTTCTTCGACCCGTATGATAAGGCGAGAACGGATAATTGATGTTTCCGATATTTTTGCCTACATAATTATAGAGAACATAAATTCGATCGTTTCAAAACTATTTACATAAATTTTAACATTTGCCAGAAAGTTCATCAAAGCGTATGACTTCAGCCACACTTTATATAATTTATTCTTACAAAGGATATATTTAATATGACAACATATTATCTCGATGTATAAAAGTGCCAGGTCAGGTCGACATCAGATTTTTTCACAAACCAAAAGCTTGTGTAGGTAATTTCCGAGTTGAAATTAGATCGTAAAAATAAAACTCGATTCAATGGAAAATACTATACTTATAAGTTTGGTGAACATCACTAAAGCACCATCTCCCTATGATCTTACTGTCACTGAAAGACAAATATTAGGAGCTATACTTCTGGCTATTATTGTTATAGAATGCCAATTATCTTAGTAACTTTTTTATTTATTTTAGTAACTTTTTTATTTATTCTAGTAACTTTTATTTTAGTAACTTTTTTAATTATTTTAGTAACTTTTTCAATTATTTTAGTAACTTTTTTCGGTACTTATGCACTACCCCCCTAGGCTGAAAACAAGGCTTAGATTTTGGTTTATGATTAGGCTTAGGCTAAGACCTTAGGCTAAGGCCTTAGATGAGGCCTTAAGCTGAGACCTTGGCTTAGGATTAGGCCTTAGGCTTAGCCTAAGCCTAATCCTAAGGCCTACGCCTAAGGCCTACGCCTAAGGCCTAAGCCTAAAGCCTAATCCTAAGGCCTAAGCCTAAGGCTAAACCTAAGGCTAAGCCTAAGGCCTAATCCTAGGCCTAAGCCTAATCCTAGGGCCTAAGCCTAAGGCCAAGCCCAAAGCCTAATCCTAGGCCTAATGCCTAATCCTAAGGCCTACGCCTAAGGCCTAAGCCTAAAGCCTAATCCTAAGGCCTAAGCCTAAGGCTAAACCTAAGGCTAAGCCTAAGGCCTAATCCTAGGCCTAAGCCTAATCCTAGGGCCTAAGCCTAAGGCCAAGCCCAAAGCCTAATCCTAGGCCTAATGCCTAATCCTAAGGCCTAAGGCTTCGGCCTAATCCTAGGCTTAATCCTAAACCTAAGGCCTCAGCCTAGGCTTAATCCTAAGCCTAAGGCCTCAGCCTAAGCCTAATCATAAACCAAAATCTAAGCTTTTTTTCAGCCTAGGGGAATAGTGCATAAGTACCGAAAAAGTTACTAAAATAATTGAAAAAGTTACTAAGATAATTAAAAAAGTTACTAAAATAAAAGTTACTAGAATAAATAAAAAAGTTACTAAAATAATAATAAAAGTTACTAAAATAATAATATTTCATTGTTATATGTTTTACTGCATATATTCCAGTCATTTGGGTAAGCGAATTTTTGCTTACATAAAATCAACAAAAGTTTTGACTCGAAACTGTTGAGAACATAAACGGTACTTGAGTGATCACATGATCTTAATTCTTAATCAGTTTATTTTATTCAAAAATAAAATTTTATAGATCTTGAACTGAAATAATTTTTTTCGTAACTGATAGGACACTTAACGAGGAACATTTTGAAAAAAAATTGGCCAAAAATGCCTTTATAATTGGTGAGAAAACTCAATCTTAATTTTTCGAACGAAATTTTTTGTCGAAAAAATGTTGAGGTTACTCGTTTTCTAATTTTTGGTCTTCATGTTTTGGTTTAAAATTTTATTTTCAACAAAAATCGTAGTTAAATAAACTGTTGCTTTATATAATCGCCATCATGTCGAAATTATGGATCAAGTAGTTGAAAGATTGCATCAACCTCCATTTAACACTTGGTCGTCTCGACATCAACTTTACTTCCTTCATGAACTCATGAAACTGCGTTGACTCAGGACCGGCGCTTTGATTTGAATTGGGCCATTGTTCCACATGCTTCGTACAACCCGGATAAGTTCCCATGCGACTATGCGTTATTCCGGTCTATGGAGCACAACTTGTCTGGAAAAGTGTTCGAAGATGAAGACGATGTGCATGAATTTTTGGAAGAATGATTTTCCTCGAAGAAGAAAAGTTTCTTCCATGATACCTTTGACAAGCTGCCAGAAATTTGGCAAGAAATAATTGATAATGGTGGCGCTTATATTAAGCAATAGTTTATTTAACTATGATTTTTGTTGAAAATAAAATTTTAAATTAAAACATGAAAGCAGAAAATTAGAAAAAGAGTAACCTTATTACTTAGTTACCAACCTAATAATTATAGTTCTGTTTTGTCGTTGAATTCTTGCTGTTTATTTGGAAATTTATCTTTCTTCTTCAAAATTTTCCACCTTGTGTAAATTGTAATTAATATTTTCAAAAATCATTGTATTTTTATGAAATAATTTTTCTATTTTTTTATAATGAATTTTTCGAACCAGTTTAATCTTGTTCATTTCAATTGTTTATATTCTAAATAAGACATAAGGAGTCATCCAGATATTATGTAATCAAGTAGGGGAAGGGAGTAGCCAAATGATTACGATTGATTACGGGGGGGGGTCAGGCCAATGATTACGTAATCAATATGGTCTGAAAACAATCAATAAATCACATGATAAAAATTAAGGTACATATCGAATGTTCAATCTTTTATAATAGAAACGTTTGAGTTTTGCTGCATATTCGAACTTACCGATATTTGAATCATTTTTCGTAGTGTACTTATTTTTCAAGATATCCTTTAAAATATTAAACTTACTTCCTGAAGCATGGGTCTTTGTCAAAGTGAAGAGGAGAAAAAGCAAATGAAGGCTACTCGTGAAATAGATAAAGCTTTGCGAGAAATATACATTTTGGAAAGAAAAATCATCAAACTATTGCTTCTAGGTTAATTTTTAAAAAATTTTTAAACATTTTCCTCATTTTTTAGGTACTGGCGAATGCGGAAAAAGTACGGTTATTAAACAGATGAAGATTCTACATTCGAACGGATTTACCGATGAGGAGTTATATAATCAAAAAGCTGCGATTTATAGCAATACAGTTCAATCGATGATAACCTTGATTAAAGCAATGCATGAATTGAAAATTTGTTTTGAAGATCCACAAAGAACGGTAAGATTGAACGTACTCGATTATACTCATGAGGCCATATAGGCCATTTTGAACAATTTTTGTCGAAAAAGGTGGGCACGTTCTCTTAGCGCACCTTGCATGAGTCATTGCCCATACCTATACCATAGATACAAAAATTTTTTAAACTATAAATTTTTAGCATGACGTTAGAATTGTCTTGGAAGTTGTCAAACATAATGAAGTATCTGAACCCTTCAGCCTAGAATTATCAAGTGCATTAAAAAGGTTATGGGCAGATGAAGCTATTGGAGTGAGAACTTATGAAAAGAGACATGAATTTCATCTCCAAGAATCGGCCAAACAGTAAAAACTTGAAATTCAATCATGAAATTTAAAACAGTTTTTCAGTTTTCTCGACAATCTTGATCGCATCTCTGATTCTAACTATAAACCTACAGCACAGGATGTGTTATACACACGTATAAAAACTACTGGTATCGTTGAAATTCATTTCACGATTAAACAAATCAACTTTCGGTAAATTTTTATAATTTTAAGTATACATTGCAACCGATAGTGAGATTCAATCGACTCGGAACCGATTATGAGTTCTCAAGATCGGTTAACCGATTTTGAAACCATACATAGGCAAGGGGGTAGGCTGGTAAGCCGAAAAGCAAGGGTGGAGGAAAATTCTCCGAAAAGAAAATTGTACGAATATGAAAATTGTCCGAATAGGAAAATTGTACGAATATGAAAATTGTTCAAATAGGAAAATTGTCCGAATATGAAAATTGTTCGAATAGGATAATTGTCCGAATGGAAAAATTGACTGAAAGAAAATTGTCCGAATAGGAAAATTGTCCGAATGAGAAAATTGTCCGAATCTTTTGGTTTTTAAAACAATCTAATAGCAATGAACTAACCGACAACTTTTTTAAAGTATGGTGCAGCCATATTCCCATAAATTACGTTGTTTTTGTAAAAAAATTTTATCAAAAATTTGGAAATTATGCACTTCGGCCCCCCCCCAAATTTGGGGAAGGGCCAAACTGCACTGATCAGTGCAGTTCGCCCCCCCCCAAATTCGCATAAATCAAACATTTTGGGGGGGGGGCGAGCTGCACTGA
>OZJO01012735.1:0-10264 GCA_900406225.1 Acrobeloides nanus | reverse complement strand
GTTTCCATAATTTTTTCATATTCTGCGACCACTACCATTGGCATCTCGCCAAACCAAACTGTATAAACAGGTCCATACAGATCTTTCCAATCTTTAAAAGCGGCATAGCCTGGTGATTTGATGAGGATTGTATGCAAATTTCCGATGAAAGGAAGAGGAATAGGGCCTAAATTTTGAGAGTTTAAGAGACGCTTTCTTGAACACTCGAAGATCCCTGGTACCAATGTTAAACTGTTCGAGCGAGCTCCAATTTGAATTTATTTATTTAAATTAACGAATGGGGAAGTTTTTAAGAGTCATTTCGAGTCAAATTTCGAGCACCAAACAATTCAAAACCCTATTCGAAGCTCAAAAACCCGATTTTACGTTGATTTTTTGAATTTTCTAACCTGTCTAAAACATATTGAATAATTTTCAACCAAAATTTTTATCTCGCCAATGTATTTCAACACGGAGAAAAAAATCGTATTTTTGGCAAAAAATGACTAAAAATGGAAAGTACTAGAAAAAACATGAGGTGTCGCGACATGTCGCACTTACGTGAATTTGTTTTCAAAAAATTTTTTTAACTTTTTTTCGTTGGAAATGACTTCTCTAGGGGTAAATTTATGCGGGAAATCGATTGTGCACATTTCCAAACTTTGAAAATGATTCTCTGATCAAAGACTCGGTGAAAAGATTCTTCCTGCATGGCATCTCCTCAGCTTTTAAGACTTTTAAAAGCTTAGTTGAAGTAACGCTAGCACTTGCGAGCGCCTTCCAACACTCTTACAAGGGACATCAGGTTGGTGTCAGACGCGAAATTTTTTGAAACCGATATAAATCGAAAGAGAACCCCCACTTCGATCACAAAAGTGAAAGAAATTTTTGCTGACAAGCTTTCTATTCAGCAGAATTATCATTTTTTTAAATTACGCTTTGTACTTAGTCAATCTACAACATATTACATCAATATGACTTTCGTGGCCGAGTGGTTAGTATCCTCGCCTCGTGTTTTTTTGCTCCTGGTTCGAATCTACCTTGAAGACTTTTGTTTTTGCATTTTTGCAAAAAATTTTGCATGTGTTNTATTATTGTCAAAATTTTGTTCTATGAATGGGTTTGTAAATTAAAAAAAATTAATTAACGAATTTTTCATTTGAATTGTTTTTAAAAAAATTAAATTAATAAATTTTAGATAGAAAATACAAAATATAATTTAAGACGGTTGAAAAAATATTTGGAATACATGCAAAATTTTTTGCAAAAACAAAAGTCTTCAAGGTAGATTCGAACCAGGAGCAAAAAAACACGAGGCGAGGATACTAACCACTCGGCCACGACGGTCATATTGATGTAATATGTTGTAGATTGACTAAGTACAAAGAGTAATTTTAAAAAATGATAATTCTGCTGAATAGAAAGCTTGTCAGCAAAAATTTCCTTCACTTTTGTGATCGAAGTGAGGGTTCTCTTTCGATTTATATCGGTTTCAAAAAATTTCGCGTCTGACACCAACCTGATGTCCCTTGTTAGCCAGAACTTTACTCAACAATCCAAATCTCCGTGCACGACTCATCACTCAATACGTGCTTGAAGTAAGCCCCTGTATTGTAACATAGCTGGAACTACCTACGCCTCCTACGATGACAAGTTTCTTTCATTCAATCAACATGATGGAACAATGTGGCACATAAGCAGAATAGATATCGCAAACATGCCCCTTTTGGACACATCGATTTTCCAATCTCCAAACTGTCCAACAAAACCTTCCACAACTTGGTTCTTGCAAATCTTTCGAAACTTCTGGCACTATAACTTTCGCTATGAATCTCGCCACGCTAACTTTCGCCACGACAACCTGATTTGCAATAAATATATATATTGACACGAACGTGGCGAAAGTTGCGTGGAGAAAGTTACGTAGCGAAAGTTATGTGGCGAAAGTTACGTGGCAAAAGTTATCGTGGCGACAGTTATAGTTTTTTGGCAACGTGGCAAAAGTTGTGGCGAAAGTTATAGTGCCGAACTTCTCCCATCAAGCTACCTCTACACCATCATTGAATCAGAAATTCAAACGGCATCAATCCCTTCGCTTCAATACACAAACAGGTTTAAAATTTTTATGCAATTTTGTATGTAAAATATCTCCTCAGAGTTTTCGAATTGGAAATTACTTCCAAAGCAAAAAGTGGTTGACCCAACGTGAACTTTCTTTTCCACTTTTGAACAAAAATTCGGTTCCAAAGTGGACTGGTCCTTTAAAATGGTCCAAAACAGCTGTAGCCCAAAAGATTTATATAGAAAAAAGCTTTAGCAAAAGTTCCGGAATCTTAATGTGTGGCTTACCAGGAGGCAAATTCCTTCTTTTCCAATAAAAATTGTAAACAGCTAACAAAATAACTACCCAAAAAATTATTAGACCTAACATTTTAATTTAAAAAGTGCAAGTGAAGCAAAATGTCGAGTACTTTCTTTTTATATTTGTTTTTTGCTCCACCAAGAATCATTACAGGGTGAGTAAAAAACCGCAATTTTGTGATTTATGCTTTCAGTAAATTGCATTTTCTTGTAAAATATTGTCTTTTGGATCTAATTATTTTTTTGAAAACATAGAGAATTCGATTTTCTACGTTTTGAAAATAAGAATTAGGTCATAAGACAATATTTTACCCGAGAAAATGCAATTTTCCTGAAAACATAACAACCACAAAATTGCGGTTTTTTACTCACCCTGTAGAATAGAGTATACTTTCATTTTCCCCTCTACTTATCACAAAAATTGCACGATCTGCATCAATCAGCACAAGAAAGACTTAATTATGTGCGTGCATTTTGTTTTACTTGAATGTTCTTTAGTATGCACTTACAGGATGAGCCAGAAAAAAGGGCAATTTTTATGATTTTTGATGCCCGAAAAATTTGTTGGGACTAGACAAATTTTTTTTCTAAAAATGAAACATATAAGGGTAATTTTATACGGGGAATCGATTGCGCGCATTCCCGGAGCATTAAAACGCTTCCTTGACCTGATTCAGGAATGGAGGTTGGTGTATTGACGCGAAAATCGAAAAATTTTCTATTTCTGCCCGAAAATCATCCATCTGGAGGTAATTTGATGTGGGGGAATTGATTGCGCGCATTTTCTAAGCATGAAAAAATTTCCTTGACCCTGATTTAGGGAATGGGGTTAGTGTATTTGATTTTGCAAAATTATTAAAAAAACAGCAAACATTAAACATAAAGAAAACTTGAAAAATTAACCACATTCCCTGAATCAGGTTCAATGAAATTTTTTTATAAAATTACCCTTAGATGAATGTTTTCAGGGCGAAAATAGAATTTTTCGATTTTCGCGCCAATTCACAAACCCCATTCCCTGAGTCAGGGACAAGGAAGCGTTTTCATGATCTGGGAATGTGCACAATCAATTTCCGCATAAAATTAGTCTCGGATGATTTTCGGACGAAAATAGAAAATTTTTCGATTTTCATGCCAATTCATCAACCCTATTCCATGAGTCAGGGTCAAGGAAGCGTTTTCATGATCTGGGAATGCGCGCAATGGATTCCCCACATAAAATTACCCCTAGATGGGTCATTTTTAGAAAAAATTTCGGTACTAAAAAATTTTGAAAAAGTTGATTTTTCTTAAAAATCAATTTTTGACCTAAATTTTTCAAATTTTTAAAAATTTTTGGACATCAAATTCGTAATTTTAAATAAAAAATTGAGTATTTATATAAAATTCTATAGCAAGTATTAGTGGTACAATTGCGTGCACTTAACCTTTAAAGGTGGATTCTTCGTAAGAATGAGATTATAGTCCTTTTCATATGAAGTGCTATGTGGCCTAGTGGTTAAGACGCTAGACATCATTTTGCAGACTCGGGTTCAATCCCACCTGGAGTCGTTTGTTTTTTGCATCGTCCAAAATTGATGAAAATTTTTGCCTAGTGGTATTTTTATGCCAGAAACATGATGATGATATTATTTTTTCTAGACAAAATTTATAAAAAATAGAAAATTAATTTTTACTTAAAAATGACGTTGATCTTATATGATTGATTTTACGTTTAATAAAAATTAATTTTCAATTTTTTATAAAATTTTTCAAGAAAAAATAATATCACCATCGCGTTTCTGACATAAAAATACCTCAAGGCAAAAATTTTCATCGATTTCGAACGATTCAAAATAGAAACGACTGCGGGCGGGATTGAACCCGAGCCTGTAAAGTGATGTTTAGCGTCTTAGCCACTAGGCCAAGTAATCGCTGACTTTTTTTAGCGCTTCGGAAAGAACTATAGAGGTGGCACGTTTTTTCCATACAAAAAAAGTTCAACCAATACATTTATTATATAAACACGTAGTACAACCTATGCATTATAAATTTTTATATATCGGTTATCCAAATTTTCAACCTTTATTGCGAGAAAGCCACAAGGAAAGCGAAAATAACTCCTGGAATCCAAGCTAGAAGCGTCAACAAAATACTAACCAACAATCGACATCCACATCCGGTTTTCAAGAAAACCGCTACGGGTGGTAATAAAATACATAGAATAAAAAGACAGCAATCGTCAATACAATGGCACATGATGAACGAAAAATACAAGCTGAATAATCACTTTTTGAACCGACCAATATATAAGAAGAAATGATGTCAACGTTTTTTATCTATTTCTTTTGTTTACTTTATGAATAAAACTAGACTCGAATAGTCAAATTGGTGATTCATGCACATAAAAATGATCGATATTAAATGACAAGATTCATTTGCACGTAGTATGTGTACCTTGTCAAAAATATCGATTTGAACACTTGAATGTTTGAGTAAGAAACCAAAAATAATCACCAAAAATCAAGGTTAAATCGAGTCACTAAGATCGACCACGCATTAAAAAGCTGGAAATCTGTAGAAAAATTTTTTTAAAATAATTTTAATAGGCATTAAAGGACCAGTCTAGTCAGATAAAAGTGCCCATAATTTGTACATATTTGAAAAATTCGAGAAAAATTGTTATTTTTACAGTACGTGCTGAATCATTATAGTTTTCGAAATTGCAGTTGAAAAATTCGATTTTTAATGAAAAATTCAAAAAAAGTTTGTATATTGCAGCGAAAACATGTACCAGACGTGGGCAAGGGTGTGCGCCGCACACCCTCCCTCTTCTTAGAAAGCCGGAATTGCCGAAAAAAACATAAGGTAGTACCCTTATGGTCCCGGACCACTTCTTATTTTGCCCGACTGACTTCGTTTTTGTCAAAAAATTTTGGAAATTTTCGAAAAAAATCATAAGGGGGGACCCTTATGTTTTGGACCACTTCTTAAACTTTGAGTCAGCTGCACACCCCTTTGCCCATGTCTGACATGTACATTACAAGAAAAAAACAAGATAAAATCAATTTTTATGGCTACCAAGAAAGTTGAACTAAAAATAAAAGATGGTATATTTTAAGATCGATGAGACGAAAAAAATGCTACCAAAATTATTTGATTTGAAAATTGTTTTCAGTTATTGAAACGAAAACATGAATCAGAATTTTCGTTTCAATAACCCAAAACAATTTTCAAATCGAATAATTTTGTTATCATTTTATTCGTTTAATCTAGTTGAAAATATGCCATCTTTTATTTTTATTTAAACTTTCTTGGTAGCTATAAAAATTGATTTTTCTCTTTTTTTTCTTATAATGTACATGTTTTCGCTGTGATATACAAACTTTTTTGAATTTTTTCGAAATTTTCAAATGCAATTCTCTCGAAAACTATAGTGATTCAGCACGTACTGTAAAAACAAAAAATGCTCCATTTTTCTATTTCTAAGTATATATAAATGCTCCATTTTCCAAGTAAAAATGCTCCATTTTCCGAGTATATGTTGGTACTTTTTTCTGACAGGGCAAATGTATAATTGGCTAGATATTCACCGAGATGTGCTCGATCGTAAGAGACAAATGAAACTGCACGAACGCATCATTGGACACGATTTTATTGAAATAACCAACTAATTTTCGCTTCTCGCTACTCTAAGTAGCGGGAAGCTTTCACTACATTTCACTTCTTTGATATACAGGGTGAGTCAAAAGTCATCTACCATCGGTTTTTTGAAAAAATTTTTCGAAATAAAAAATTGTTTCAAAAAAAATTTTGAGGTCCTTTTTTCCTTGATTGAAATTTTGAATGGCATTTTTAAGGACCTTAGAAAGATTGTGCGACAAAATTTTGTCGGATTCTTGTAGAGCTCAAAATTTGGAGTATTTTGAAAAAAAAATTATTGAAAAAGCTTGACCGATATATCCTCAAAAAACCGATGGTAGATGACTTCTGACTCACCCTGTACCATAGGTCACCAGGGGGGGGGGCGGGTACAGTACCCCCCTCACTACTCATCCTCGGACCTTCCGCCACCCCGTTTCAAAATATAGCAAAAAATGTGGTTGAGCTGCAAAACATTCCTCCCGTCATAAATTTAAAAAATCCCGTCACTTTATAAAAACTGTATATACAGATAGATTCAGCAGACTCTACCCTACAAAACTGTCAGACGGATTTTTGATCCTACAGAGGGATCATGAGATATCGACATTTTTATAAAAAAAAGCGAGATATGCCTCTAGAGCTCAACCACACTCCTGAAACGGGGTGCCGCCTTTATAGTCATTCATCCATCCATCATTGGGGTTCATGTACCCCCCTACTGGTGACCAATTTTCTACGTTTTAAACATTTTTTAAGGTTGTGTACCCTTAATACGAGAATACTCCTTCAAATTGTCAGTATATTCTGTTATTTTAAGCTATTCTAAGCAAGATTTAAAAAAAAATTTTTGAAAAAAAGTTGTCTAATCATGAAATATATGTTTATCTGCATTGGATGCATAGGGATGAACTATCGAATACTGATGAATATCTTTTTGTGGTTTATGGTTAACTCGGATTTGAAAATGAGGTTCTACAAAGTTGTTCATCAGCATCGGTTACATAGTTTTGAAAAAAAATCCTATCGAAATTCGCTTTCTAGAAGGAGATACACATCAGTATTCGATAGGCTTTCTATCCAATACTAAAAAATAGCTATCGAATACTGATGTATATCTCCTTCCAGAAAACGAATTTCGATAGAATTTTTTTCATAACTATGCATCCAATGCAGATAAACAACTTTCTAGAAAATCGTTTTCAAATCCGAGTTAACCATAAAAAGTTATAGTAAAAATAAAACCATATCAAAACACTGTTTGTATTCGAAAATATCACTGAAAATTACCATAACTTTTTCCATGATATCCAAAAACTGTCAACAAGGGGTCATTTCAACGCGAAATTTTATCGGGAACAACTTTGTAGAAAATCATTTTCGTCAGAAAAACCATTTAGATGGTTTGCTTGACTAGTTTCAAATCGAAAATAATTTTAATTTTTACCCGCTTACATTTTTCACACCATAATGTTTTCAGACTAATCCCTTTTGTTTGCTAATTGTAACAACCATGTTTGTTTTGTCTTCTATTATGTTTGGGCTGATCCTATGGTGTAGTTTCAAAATATATAGCAAGCTCAACGAAATGAAGCATTTATTAAATGTCAAATCGATAAAAATACAAAAACAACTGAATATCACTTTAATTGTTCAAGTATGTACACCAGAGGTCGAAAAGGGGCCGACCCCGGGCCCCAGGGGGTCTAAAAGGGGCTGGCGGGGACCTTAGGAGGTTTTGAGGCCATTCAGGGCTCGGCATGATTTTCCTTAGACCTCCCAAAGCCCCACCGGCCCCCAAAAGCCCCCCACCAACCCCAAAGTAAGTATGTGCACAAGATTTTCATTTTCTTTTTTTTGCTCTAACTCGAAACAATTATATTTTTCCCTTTAAGGCACTCATTCCGGTTATTGTTTCAATTATACCCATTTTTATTCTGGCGATCATGGTATTTTTAAAGACGGATATACCCGGAGCAGCGTTGCCCATGATGATGACAGTGGCTTGGAGCTCAACACTGAACCCTTTATGTACCATGATGTTAGTGGCTCCTTTCAGAACAGCGCTGTTTGGAAAGAAGATAGTGAAATTTTGCAATACGGTTTTTCATACGAATATTGAAGCCTGGCACGGCGCATGAAAATGGGTAAAATTTTGAAAATCGCTAAAAACACTCGGAAACGTTTTCTTTCATCGCTAATCACTAATTTCAAATAAAATTACGACTTTCCGAGGTTGTAGAAGTTTTTCGATTCCCCCCTCCCCCCGAGGGGTCGAAAATCGAAGTCTCAAAGTTTTAAATTTTTTGATGGAAACTTTTTGCAATTTGTTCCGAGACTTGCCTCGATCATGTTGTCATTGGAATGCTGGTAACAGGAGCTAAATTTAGGGCTAATGAATAAATTTTTTTTTACAGTTTCAAAAAAATTAATTTTATAGTAATTATTGCTCAAATAATCGCTCTCAGCAATTTTAAAATCAAATGAAGCAGTTTCAATTTTTTGCCAATTTGTTATACCGTGTACCGGAATCTTGAAGGACCATTCGAATTTTAAATTGGTTAGATATTCATCGAGATGTACTCGATCGTAAAAAAAAGAAAAAATGAAACTACACGAACGCATCATTGAACTTCATTGAAATAACCGACTAATTTTCACATGATCTAGACTATAAGTAACACAAATCTTTCGCTACATTTAACTTCTTTGATGTACAGGGTGAGTCAAAAATCATCTACCATCGGTTTTTTTGAAAAATTTTTTCCTTTTTTCCTTGATTGAAGCTTTGAATGGCATTTAGAAGGGTTGAGCGAAAAAAAATTTTCGGATTTATGTAGAGCTTGAAATTTGGAGTATTTTGAAGAAAATGATTGAAAAAGCTTTTAAGATGACCGAGATATCCTCAAAAAACCGATGGTGTTATGACTTTTGACTCACCCTGTACTACAAATAGATGTCATATGCAGAGGCTATCACACCAAGTAATAACGGCATTAAGAGTTTTCTTCTGATTCTTATCTAAACTAAGGCCATTATGGACTTGAAGAGATTGCATTTTTGGAACGATGTTGTAATTGGAATATTGGGCTATATATTCAATTTCTTACTAATGTATTTGATTCGAACTAAAACAACAAATGAATTGAAAGCTTATAGTAAAATTTTACTCCTCAATTGTACTATAGACTTGCTTTTTAATACGTCTACGCTTTTGATTATGATGGTAAGATTGGATCATCTCCAGTGGCATAAAGAAGGGACGAAGCTCCCCCCAAATGAAAAAATGACAAATTTTTCCTAATGGTCCCCCTTATGTTTTTGACAAAAAAAATTTTTCTATAGGACTTCCCCCCCCCAAACCGAAACCTACTTTGCGCCGCTGATCATCTCCAGTCTGACTACGTCATTGATTTTCCCTTAAATCTATAAGTAAAAAATTTTAGAAAGCCGAACTCCGGGCTGGTATAATTGTCTTTATGAACGATGGTCTTACAGTATACTTACCATCTTCATGGACTTATTACATTTGTGCAATATTTATTGGGATATATTTATTTTGCATCTTCTCCGGCACGATACCCTTCTTTTATCGTTATGCTATATTTTGCAAATCGTTAGACCCTAGTAATAAACTAGCATTCAAAGCCTATTCGGTCACATTCACTTTAACTAGTATTTATATGAGTTTTATGCTACTTACACTTTGGCCTTCAGAAGAAACGCATAATGCACATATCTATATTGTCAATAATAGCTTTTGGGTAGACGATCAAGGAAACATACCGAATTTTATTTCGATGAGTTCTGTAAGTGTAGTTAGTGTTTCAGGGTGACAATTTTCGTACATTTTAAAGACTTTTTTAAAGTTGTGTACGTAAGTATAGGCTGACAAGGGAACCACTAGTTCTGCCACACTCATATTTTTATGAGACCTATCTCAAAAAATCGGGAAAAATAGTATATCAAGAATATGTATATGATTTCATACACCAGTCTTCCTATCACGAGATATCGAAGTGAAAAGTTGCAAAAAAATTCATTATAATTTTGTGCAAAAAGTATTCGACATATATGGGATTTGAACCCGGCTCGTACCCGGGTAAAGTCAACGACGATACCAATTGAGCACGTAGGATAGGTCTAATAACAATCTGAGTGTGGCAGAACTAGTGGTTCTCTTGTGAGACTTCGTTATAGTCATAAAAGGGTACAAATTAAAATTAGGACAATATTTTTTCTTGTAACTTTTTTTACCTTTTTTTGTAACTTTTTTTTTGTAACTTGTTTTGACTTTTTTTGT
>OZJO01012730.1:0-22307 GCA_900406225.1 Acrobeloides nanus | reverse complement strand
TTAACATGCCATTTGTAGTAGAATACTTCATAGTTAAATAAATTATTTCCAAATAAACTAGAGTTTCTATAAAAATGTGTCAAAAATTGGAACGCTTCAGCACTTTTATAAAGCAAATTCAATTAAATAAAGTGCAATGTTATTAATTTTACATTTTAAGCGTCAAATTTTAACCTTTAAAAAATATTTTAGGAATGTTTTTCGTTTTTGAATAAAACCAAGCACGGAGGAAACATAAAGTTGTTGGTGAGTGGGTAATTATGTGAGATTAGGTGAATGTGGGCCTAGATTAAAAAAAAATAGAAATTTCTTTGCTCAAAAAGCTAGACACAAAATTACCACACAAATTGTTGGTGGGCTGAAAAGGGCGCCTCATGGGACTATGTGCTCAAAAATTAGAGCCGATTTTCACCCCCGAGCCCACGATTTTTGACCCCACCTCGGTCAGTTTTTCCAGTTTTTCTCGGGACCCTTAAAGTTTTTACATTTAATTTAAAAAGTATTTTTTAGAGGAATACTTGGGGCACAATCGATTCCATTTTCATGTATAAAGACCGAGTTTTGACTTTTCTACGGAACTTTGAAGTTGGGGGTACCCCTCTTTTACGGAGGGTGTATTTCAACGAAAACTCGCTCAAATTCACTCCAAATTGACTCAAATCAATCGGATTCGTGTTTTTTGACCGCGAAAACCCCTCAGAACACATTTTTGGCAAAATTTGAAATTTTCAAGACGAGTTTTATAGGTGAAATTGCACTGTGTTATATGTGTTATACACAATCTTCAAAGTGCCGTAGAAAATCGAAAACAAAGTTTAAAAAAAACCGCTCGGCAACTTTTTAGATCTAATGTTGCTCTTGCAAATAAAAAAGGTTTCATCGTAAAAGACTTTGATTTCGTGGCTGAATTATGAAATATGAAATACGCATGACACCCAAAAAACCATGAAAAATCATAAAAATGGGTTTCAAACATAAAGTCAAACGATATACCCTTCAGTTTTATTTTATAAATTTAGCCTGCCGACAGAGCTAAAAAATAAAAAAGACCCGAAGGAAAAAGAATTTAAAATAAATTTTTTTAGAGTGATTTAAATACACATGCCTTTTTCTATAAGCCTATAGTATAAGAAAAGGATAAAATGGCTATTTCTCATCTATAGTGAAAGAATCGCGAGATGTCGTAGTAGAATTTTTTTATGTACTCACCATAACTAAAAACTTCCCCATTATAAAAAATTCCGGGTCGCATTTTTTGAAAATTGTTCCCTAGGAAATTTCAAATCTTTCCAGAGACAATGTCTTAAACTTTGAAAAAAATTTCAATGCTTGTTTAACAACAATACTCAAAATATTTGACCCAAATATCCACTATAACGTTATTTTTTTATGAAGATTATATGGATCTCCTGAGAATAAAAATTAGCTAAAAACTTCAGATTTCTTCAAACCAATCGTCGATTGATCACATTTGAGAACATTTACCACTTGTTAAGTGAGCAGAAACAGCTTCTGAAATGAACATTTCATAATATCTTTTATTCATAGATTTATTTGACAAATAAAAGTTATTAGTGCATAAAAATTGATTATTAAAACTTCACTTCCGTCTTGTTTTGGGATGTAATTGCTTACAAGTCTCCTTTTTTATTGATCTTCAGTTGAAGCAAAAGAGTTAAATAAGTGACCGTCAATGAAATTGTCTAAAAAAATTATTTTTCATAGAAGGATTAAGAATTCTAGGATCGGATTAATAATTTTAGGATCACTGCCAAAAAAGCTTTAAAAAAATTCAGTTGGCGTCATTATCAAGGAAAAGTATAAGACCACATGACGATCTTGTGGCTTTTGATAAAAAAGTAAATTTTTTAAACCATTTGATAGTGTCAACAAATTTAAAGGACCAGTCTACTTTTAGTGAGTTGATGCCATGTGATATAGTTTTTCTTTCTTTTTTGCACTACTTGGGAATCTAACTGTAAAAAGTTATGAGTGAAACAAATTGCGAAAAAATAGATTTTTAAGTAGTACCGTAAAAGCAAAACATGTTCTAAATTTTGTACTCTATCACAAGGCATCAACGCCCCAAAAGAAGTCTGGTCCTTTAATTCGGCGCCATTGTAAAAAAATACTGTTAAAATCAACGGCTTGGTAACAATAGCAAAGCCCCAAACAGAAATTCCCAAGTTAGCTTGATCCACATGTGAAACAAATATGCTAGCAATTTGATATGTCTTTTCATTAAATGGCTTCCAAATTTTCATGTTGCTAAATAAAATGTTGCGGACTTGTTGGATCTAAAAGAGTCCATCATAAAATTTCCAACACAAAATTCCAATTACAGCTGTGTGAACTCTAGCAGGGATTGATGTCAAACCAAAAAGTTGAAGGATACAAAATAGCGGTGCAGGGACGATTAAAATCAGATTTTCTGTTGATACTGCCGTGAAACAGCTGATTAAACTAAAAATTGTTGTTGGGATGTTCATGCCGATCATGGCAAATGTATAGACCTAAAGGGTAAACAAGATGATTAGACATAAAAATTGGACGAACCTCAAAAGTGCTATCAACCAAGCGAACCATTCTAGCCATTTTGATATGTGTCGTATATTTAACTAAAAGTTGATCTCCAGTGGTTTTGTGATGTTCTTTACTTCCAACCTAAATTTTTTTTAAAGTTTATCCTTCGAACATATAGAAGCTACGTCATCATGGCTAAGTCACAGTTTTTGGACATCCTAATACATTAAACGTGTAATGTCTGTGATGACTCTTAACGCCCGAGGACCGATTGTAACTTTTGTGTCTCTTGATACTTGATGTCGCTTCAATAATTAGCTAATCTCCTGGCAAAAAATAATTTTATTTTAAATAAAAAAGTTTAAGGAAAAATATAGAACACAATTTTAATGTGTGCTGATGAGATGCACATCTCTTTAGCTTTAAAGCGCGCAAAAACAAAACAAACATCTTGTTTCCTTACTCTGTTTTGCCCATTGAGATATAAAGTATCATTTTTGTTTTGACCATAGCTCAGCGTAGAAATCAAATTGCGAGCTCAACGATAGCTCATTGGCAAGGTGAACATCTATGCTAAAAAAACTTTTAGAATTACAATAGAAAGTTGTCGCTTCAATAATTAGCTAATCATTAATCTTTGGCATAACCTCGATTTTTAGCTCGATGCCTAAACAAAGATTGGAATTTTTGGCCTAGTTACAGGAATTTTCAGCCAATGTGATCTTCCCAAAAAATAGAGACCAGATTCCGAGGAAAAATTTGGTATATTGTTTATGTATGTTTGTATCCTAGTTTTTGACTTAAAACTAATTTATTCTTTAAAAATGGTGGTTTTTTGATACGTTTAGTTCTTTAAACCGACCAAATCAATGTTAGCTTAAGCCTTTTTGTCTAAAAATGATTTATTTGACCATTTTAAGCTATGCCAAACAATTTCTGATCATTTTGGAGAGAATCTGACAAAGACGTTCCAAAATTGGATTTTTGTTCTGAACTTGGACCAACAATCTGGACCCAAAAATAAAGTTTGCTAAAATTACCCCAAAATGATCGGAAACTGTTCGACATAACCCAAAATGGTAAAATAAATCATTTTTAGACAAAAAGAATTAAGTTAACATATGTTTTGGGTGATGAAAACGCTAAAAACTTCAAAAAATGGCCCTTTTTTAAATATAATTTGGCTTTTTGCCAGAAAAATTGTTCCAAACATACCACATCCAATATACCAAAATTTTCCTGTGTATGGGACTAAAAGTTTCCCAGGAACTCATTTCATTGATAAAAAGTCTCACAACCAGGCTAAAAATGCCAATCTTTGTTAAAGACATCGAGTCAAAAATCGAGGTTATGACAAAGATTAATAATTATTTAATAAATTATTATTAGTTAATTATTGAAGCCACAACTTTCTATTGTAGTTCTGATAATAGTTTTAGCATAGATGTCCAGCTTTCTATTGAGCTATCGCTGACAAGGAACCTTTCAGATCTGCGAACTCTGATTTTTTTCAAACATAACTAGGAAAAAAGAGAAAAATACGGAAATTCCGAAAATAATAAGCATTTCATCCTATAGGTATGAAAATTTTCCGCAAATTGCATTACAAAATTGCAAAAAAATAATAAAGTTAAAAAAAGATGCTGTGTATCGAACCCGAGCCCCATAGTTAAGAGCGTTACCCCAACACTATTAGGTACATGTTGAAATTGTGTTATATATTTTTTCTTAAACAGTTTTAAAATAAAAATTTTTTTTCGGAGATCACCAAATATCAAGAGGCATAAAAGTTACAGTCTGGTCCAGAGTGTTAATAAAAAAATGATCTCAGGAACTTTAGATTTAAACCAGGTGCGCTATAACAAAAGTTGTAGGGGATATGAGTCAATCGATGCCACTTTTATGGGGTACGTCTAAAAAAATTGTTCAATTGGCGGGAATTCAATTTTTTCATTTTTGTCACGTTTATGTTTTTAATAACATGACTAATCGCTCGAAGAAAGGAAACACTCGTAGGGAGAATCGTTCGAGAGTCTTCACATTCATCTCTTCTTTTCTCTTCCGAGCGCGTTAGCGCTCGGCTCCATGCACTTTGTGTTAAAATGGCTATACCTCCATTAACTCCTTGTTAAAAACTATAAATTCACCGTTCAAAATGTGACACACTATGATATAAAAGAAAAGTACAATCAACCATGTAATAGCATTAATAATAGCTACAAATGCGGCCAGATATTGGAGATATTTTAATGGGTAGACCTGCTAGAAATGTAATTCAAAAATTTACTTGAAAGAACTCACTAAGAAGCCTAGGGGTCTATAAAATTCATTAAAAAAACAAATTATGTTAATTTTTAATCCCATAATTTGATTTTTTTAATAGTAGAAAAATAGAAAATCAATTTTGGGTGTAGTCTGTTTCACGAGAAGATTGAAAAAAAGTTGGCGCTCCGTGATGCAAGAGCAAGTTCGAAAAACCATCATAGGAGGTTCGATCCCCGCTGGACCGAAATTTCAAATCGAAAAAAGTTATCAAAGCAAATCCCTTTAATTTCCATGAAAAAATGTTGCAGATCATTATTTTTCTATTTTGGCCTTTATGGGAACCTACACAGATAAAAGTATTCTTACTGATTCCCATCGGTATAGAGTTCTATAGGTCGAAATCGAAAAATAATGATAGGCAAAATTTTTCGTGTGATTTTAAAGGAAGTGTGCTTTAGCAACTTTTATAAAATTCGTTAAAATTGAAGTTTGGCCCGGTGGGGATCGCACACTCCCCCGTTTATGATGCGTTTGTGCCACTTGCGCCTGCACCATGGAGCGCCAACTTTTGTCAAACTTCTCGTGAAGGAGACTATAGACTGGGTAGAATAAAAATAAAGTATTACATCAAAATATGCCAAATCCAGTAAGAGCCATTTTTGATTTCGAGTGAACAAATGGTAAAAAATAAATAAAAAATTAATGAATACAATAGTGAACGCCACAGCAAATATTACTAAGACCAATCTGATTGACTTTCGGGTTTCTCTATACTGCGAATATTTTGGTGGCCATTTTAGCATTGATAAGAGGATAGACAAATGACCTTTTAATTGCCAATATATGACAAAAATCTGAAAGATTTTAAACTTTTAATAGGACACAAATGCGCTAACAGGTTTGGTTTCTGCCCTTAGGATTGGCATGCCCTAAAGCTCTTTGGCCGGATTTTGCTGGTCCAGGACTGGGTTCACTCCTTATTTTTTCGAAAACTAGTCAGCCTACTATCGATAATGTTGCTTGTATACTCCAACTCAAAACGAATATGTAAATTGGTGTTTTGTGATCAAACTTTCTCGTGACAAGTAAATATGTCATGAATCCAGTTTGATATATTGCTAAAAATCGATAAAAATCAAATTTAAGATATATGATTTACATAGACTACATAATAACAAAGCTCTAAACATTCCAATAAAATACCAAAATGCACCATTTCTCAGTTCTCCAAAATATAATCCCGTAAGTCTTAACAACCAAGTAAGAGGATGTTTTTTTTCAGCTTTATCAAAATTTTCATCAAAATCTTCTTCTTTAGCTAAAGGTATAAGAAAGCCATTTTTCTTCGAAACTGCCATAGGAAAATAGCAATAAAGAAATTAAGATTTTTCCAAGAACGAAAAGATGTTTATAAATCAAATTCTCCGGATGGGGTGAAGTTAATTTTGATTAAGAGTCATCATCAAATTTCACCCCAATGCAAACATAAAAACACGATTTCTAGTGAAAAAAAAGACCAGAGGCTAATACTATGAATTACAAGATTGAAAAATGCCATGAAAAGCACAAAAATGACACAGATTTTTGTTCATTTTATTGTTTACTGCCCTATTGCGCCTACTCTATCATGAGATTTTTTTAAATCTTAGTGTCTTTTTGTGTCAGGTCTTTGATCATTTGGAAAATGCAAATATATTTTCTACCAAGATGACCCAAATACCCTTTGATTCACACTTGGGAAAGAAGTGGATCGACCCACTTCCATGTCTCCTCTGTGGGTCAAATTTCGGCAAACGTATCGCTTTTGGTAAAAAATATACAGAAAAAACCAAAAGGTCCCCCCTTATGTTTTGGTCTGCTGAAGGCCGGCCAAAAAAGTCATAAGGGTTTCCTTTATGCTTTTTTAAAGGGGTAAAAAAATTGCGATACATTTATTATTTTTTACAAAAGGTCGGCGCACGAAGCGCGCAGACATTTTATTTATTCCTAATTTCTCTAAGTATTTTTGTGGTATTTGAGAATCAAAAATAAAAATAAACACCGGGAATTATACATGTTCAGATCCTTAGTAGTTCCGAAACTTCGGGGGAGGGTGCGATGCAAAAACATAAGAGATACCCTTATGATTTTTTTCGGATAATATTTTTTCTTGTAAACTTTTATATACTTTTTTGTAAACTTTTTTCTGAAAACTGAAATATTTTAATTTGTAAACTAATATATCTTTTTTTGCAACTTTATTTAAAATTTTTTTATAAACTTTTATATCTTTTTTTGTAAACTTTTTTTCGCCCAATTCAGAATCGGGCACCCGATCTTGAAAAAAGATAGGTCTTAGGCCTTAGGTTTAGGCCTTAGGTTTAGGCCTTAGATTAGGTCTTAGGCTTAGGTCTTAGGCCTAGGCCTTAGGTTTAGGCCTTAGATTAGGTCTTAGGCTTAGGTCTTAGGCCTAGGCCTTAGGCTTAGGCCTTAGGCTTAGGCCTTAGGCCTAGGCCTTAGGCCTAGGCCTTAGGCCTAGGCCTAAGACCTAGGTTTAGCTTAAGGCCTAAGTCTAAGCTTTAAGTCTAAGCTTTAAGCCTAAGCTTAAGGCCTAGGCCTAAGACCTAAGCCTAAGACCTAAACCTAAGACCTAAACCTAAGACCTAAATCTAAGGCCTAAAGCCTAATGCCTAGACCTAAGGCCTAAAGCCTAAGCTTAAGGCCTAGGCCTAAGACCTAAGCCTAAGACCTAAACCTAAGACCTAAATCTAAGGCCTAAAGCCTAATGCCTAGACCTAAGGCATAAAGCCTAAGCTTAAGGCCTAAGCCTAAGGCCTAAACTAAGGCCTAAGCCAAGGCCGAAGTCTAAGCTTAAGGCCTAAGCTTAAGGCCTAAGCTTTAAGCCTAAGCTTAAGGCCTAGACCTAAGCCTAAGACCTAAATCTAAGGCCTAAACTTAAGGCTAATCATTAGGCCTATCTTCGTTCAAGATCGGGCGCCTGATTCTGAATTGGGCGAAATTCGATCGGGCGCAACATATATATTTTTGATAGCTTACAAAATAATTCAAAAAAGTTTACAAAAAAAATAATAAAAGTTTACAAACAAAGTTTTAAAATCGAGTTTACAAAAAAGGTTATTTTCAGTTTACAAAAAGAAGTTTACAAAAAAGGATATAAAAGTTTACAAGAAAAAATATTGCCCATTTTTTTCTTTCATTTGACCGATAAAAACATCAGGGGACCCTTATGATTTTTTCTGCTTTCTGGCATTTTGGAGAAGGCGCCATGTCCCAAGTTTCCCAACGCAGCTACACCCTTAGGAGTCATCCAGATATTACGTAATCATGCTGGAGGGGGGGGCGGAAGGAGGGTCAACCTTCATCATAAAAATTGATTATATTAGTACATTTTGGATGATTACGCTGGGGGGGGGGAGGGTAAACCACTAAAAAGTTGATTTGATAATATCTGGATGACCCCTAAAGCACCGCCAATATGCAAAATGATTGCGATCTAAGTGGGATCACGATCCCTCGCGTCCCTGACAAGTACTCTACCACTAAGCTACAGAGTCACTTAGCGATCTCTGCCTAATACGATATGACTCGTTGAGTCTAAATAAGCGTTAGAAGAAAAAATAGAGAAAACCACTATAACGTTATGTTTTTGAAGATTATATGAATCCCTGGGAATAAAAAATTTGCTAAAACCTTTAGATTTCTTCAAACTTTTCATCGATTGATCACATTTGAGAACATTTACCACTTGTTAAGTGAGGAGAACTTCGCAGAAACAGCTTCTGAAATGAACATAATATCTTTTATTCATAGATTTATTTGACAAATAAAAGTTATTAGCGAATAAAAATTTATTTTAAAACTTCACTCCCGTCATGTTTTGAGATGTAATTGCTTGCAAGTCTCCTTTTTTATTGATCTTCAGTTGAAGCAAAAGAGTTAAATAAGTGACCGTCAATGAAATTGTCTAAAAAAATTATTTTTATTCGGATTAAGAATTTTAGGATCACTGTTAAAGAAACCAAAAAAATTTAGTTGGACATTATCCAAGAAAAAGAATAAGACCACATGATGATCTTGTGGCTCTTGATAAAAAAAAGTAAATTTTTTAAAAGCATTTGATAGTGTCAAAAAATTTAAGGGACTGTCTACTTTTAGGGAGTTGATGCCATGTTATAGAGCATTTTTTGCACTACTTGGAAATCTAACTGTAAAAGTTATGAGCAAAACAAAATTGCGAATAAAAATTCAAACAAGTTTAAACATTGAAGCAAATATAAAAACAATAAGCTCGTACTCAGTCAAAATTAGATTGCTTATTGAAACGATTAAATATAACATTATAAAATTAAAGACGTTGACATTTTTGGAATTAAGTCGAGTAAAATTTTTATAACTCGCCGTGACGAATAAAAAGACACCAAAATCATTGAATTTGATTTGTTTTGGGTTATCGAAACGAAAACCCTGGCTCATGTTTTCGTTTCAATAAACCAAAAATTTTTTAAATTCAATAATTTTGGTGTCATTTAATTTGTCTTGACGAGATATAAAAAGTTTATTCTATGACTTAATTCAAAAATATCAACATTTTGAATTTTATAATGTTTTATTAAATCGTTTCAATAAATATTCTGATTTTGCCTGAATGCAAGCTTGTTGTTTTTATTTTCGCTTCAATGTTTAAACTTGTTTGAATTTTTTCGCATTATTTCGCTCATAAATTTTTACAGTTAGATTTTTAAGTAGTACCGTAAAAGCAAAACGTGCTCCAAATTTTGTGCTCTATCATATGGCATCAACGCCCCAAGAGTAGTCCGGTCCTTTAATTCGACGCCATTGTAAAAAAATACTGTTAAAATCAACGGCTTGGTAACAATAGCAAAGCCCCAAACAGAAATTCCCAAGTTAGCTTGATCCACATGTGAAACAAATATGCTAGCAATTTGATATGTCTTTTCATTAAATGGCTTCCAAATTTTCATGTTGCTAAATAAAATGTTGCGGACTTGTTGGATCTAAAAGAGTCCATCATAAAATTTCCAACACAAAATTCCAATTACAGCTGTGTGAACTCTAGCAGGGATTGATGTCAAACCAAAAAGTTGAAGGATACAAAATAGCGGTGCAGGGACGATTAAAATCAGATTTTCTGTTGATACTGCCGTGAAACAGCTGATTAAACTGAAAATTGTTGTTGGGATGTTCATGCCGATCATGGCAAATGTATAGACCTAAAGGGCAAACAAGGTGAGGATTCATAAATATTGAACAAGCCTCAAAAGTGCTATCAACTAAGCGAACCATCTTGGCCATTTTGATATGTGTCGTGTATTCATGTAAAAGTTGATCACCAACGGTTTCTTGATGTCCTTTACTTCCAACCTGAAAACTATATCCTTTTGGGCCAGTGGAGTAGCCAAAACCCCAGAAAAAAGAAGTAGTTTTTTCATTACGAGAGGGGATGGCTAAAGGTTTTCCTTATGCTTTCTAATTTTCCAAAAATATCTGGAATTTGTTTTAAAATGTCCATACCTTCATTAATTCCTTGTTAAAGACCATAAATTCTCCGTTCAAAATGTGACAGACTATAATATAAAAAGTAAGCACAACCAAACTTGTATTAGCATTAATAATACCGACAAATGCTCCCAGGCATTTTAGATAATTTGATGAGTAGATCTGCTTGAAATGTACAGGGTGAGGCAAAAAAAGTGGAATTTTATGATTTTTATATGAATCTAGGACCCGAATTTTTTCTAAAATGACCTCTAGGGATAATTTTTGTGGAGAATTAATTGAGCTCATTTCCAAAGCGTAAAAATGCTTCTAGGATCCTGATTCAGAAAAAAAGTAGGTTTTTAAAACTAAAATAGTCATTTGTTCGTTTAATCAGGGTCAGGAAAGCTTTTTCGCGCATAGGGAATGTGCGCAATTGATTCTACACATAAAATTACACTTAGAGGAGTCATTTTTAGAAAAATTTTCGGATCCCAAATCATGTGCAGGGTGCCCCCAAAAAGAGCATTTTTGTAATTTTTTCAAATCTTTTTATGTTTTTAATTTTACTAAAAAACCCTATAGGGATTTTTTCTATGCGAGAAATCGACTGCGCTCATTGCCGGATTTTAAAACACTTCTCTGACCATGTATTAGCATATTTTCGCTTCAAAACGTAAATCTCTTTCCTGAATCAGGATCAGAGAAGCGTTTTCAAGATCCGGAAATACACTTCCATTTCTCGCATAGAAAACCCTGTATAGGATTATGTTGGTGAAAATTAAAAACTTAAAAAAATTTTTTTAATACCAAAAATCGCAAAAATGCCTTTTTGTTTTGGGGATACCTTGTAAAAATCACAAAATCCCACTTTTTACCTCAAAATATAATTTCAAAAATTTCCTTTAAAAACAAACAATGACGTGCCCAGTAAGCAAAAGGGGTAGAATGAAAAAATTTTTCAATAACACGCGATACAAATTAGTACACCCGGTAGAGCACTAGGACATTTTATTGCAAAAGCGTCAAATGTCGTTTGGTTCGAGTCTCTCTTGCACCCAATTGTTTTCTTACCTTTTTAAAATTTTAAAAAAGAAAGTTTGAATTTTTTATAACACGATAAGACGAATAAAATGACACTAAAATTATCCAATTTAAACATTCTTTTGGGTTATTGAAACGAAAACCCTACTGGGTTTTTTATGAACCATGATTTCATTTCAATTATTAAAACAATGTTCACTTTGGATAATTTTGGTCCCATTTTATTAGTCTTGGATAGATATAAAAATGTCATCTTTCTTTTTTAAAAAATTTAAAAAGACAAAAACGATAAAACAAATGAATCCAAGAGGGAATCAAACTAGCCATTTGGCTCTTTGCTATAAAATGTCCTAGAGCATTATTGGGAGAAGGTCTCCCCAATTTTCACCGCTTTTATTAAAAAATTCCCATTTTCCCTCCCCGTATAAGGGGTCTAAGGACTATGAACTTCCCAAAATCAAATAAACCTAATTTTTAAACCCATTATTTGTTTTATAAAATTGAAAAAATGAAATTTGGGTAGACTACTAAAACAAAGTATTACATCAAAAAATTCCAAATCCAGTAAGAGCCATTTTTGATTTTTTGTGATCATGTGGTAATAAACAAAATAAAAATTAATGAGTATAAAAGTGAGCAGTACAGCAAATATTATTAAGACCGATCTGATCGACTTTCGGGTTTCTTTATATTTCGAATTTTTTGGTGGCCATTTTACCATTGATAATAGGGTTGACAGATGACCTTTCAATTGCCAATATATGATAAAAATCTGAAAGATTTCGGGGTTTTAGAATTTTTTGAGCAATATGATTTTAGAACTTTTTGCCAAACATAAACAAAAATTCTAAAAATCCAAAAATCAGACAATTTCACATTTTTCTTAAAAGCAATCCTACTATTGATAATGTTGCTTGTATATTCCAACTCAATAAGAAAATGTAAATTGGTGTTTTGTGATCAAACTTTCTCGTGACAAGTAAATATGTCATGAATCCAGTTTGATATATTGCTAAAAATCGATAAAAATCAAATTTAAGATATATGATTTACATAGACTACATAATAACAAAGCTCTAAACATTCCAATAAAATACCAAAATGCACCATTTCTCAGTTCTCCAAAATATAATCCCGTAAGTCTTAACAACCAAGTAAGAGGATGTTTTTTTTCAGCTTTATCAAAATTTTCATCAAAATCTTCTTCTTTAGCTAAAGGTATAAGAAAGCCATTTTTCTTCGAAACTGCCATAGGAAAATAGCAATAAAGAAATTAAGATTTTTCCAAGAACGAAAAGATGTTTATAAATCAAATTCTCCGGATGGGGTGAAGTTAATTTTGATTAAGAGTCATCATCAAATTTCACCCCAACGCAAACATAAAAACACGATTTCTAGTGAAAAAAAGACCAGAGGCTAATACTATGAACGACAAGAAACTATTATTGAAAAAATGCCATGAAAAGCACAAAAATAACACAGATTTTTGTTCATTTTATTGTTTATTGCCCTATTACACCTACTCTATCATGGGATTTAAAATCTTGGTGTCTTTTTGTGTCAGGTCTTTGACCATGTGACTAAAATGTGCCTCGATATAGTGTCGCCCGTGGGGATCGGTCTCATGGTAACACTATAACGAAAGTAACACTATATCTAGATGCCTTTACATTGAAGACATACATCCGTGACCGGGCTCAGGGTGATACTATATCATAGTTCAAAAAACTGTACATATTTTTCTATCAAGATGACACAAATACGCATCGGTCCTCTTAGGGAAAAACGAATTTTTTGAAAATTCGATTTTTTTACCCTTTGGTCCCCCCTTGGGGTAAAAAAATCGAATTTTCAAAAAGTTTTCCAATTTGGCTGATTTTTTGTACTGAGGGGTTTTTAGGCATGGGGAACTCGAATCCGAAGGAATTTTTTGATTTTGACCACGGGAAGGTACCCCACATGGGGGTAAAACCCAAAAAAGAGGGTTTTTTCCTATTATGAGGTACCTCTTTATAAACCATTTTTTGACCATATTCTCGAGGTCTAGGATAAAAACTAATGGCGGATTCGTGTTCAGCGCATAGAAAAACCCTAGGAGGGTCGAAAATTTCGTCAAAAATAGACTTATATAGCCAAATATCAATAGTTTAAAAATAAGAATACAGCTTTTAGGGTCCAATTTTTAAAAAAGTTTGAGTATTGACACGAAAATATGAGTTACGCTCAAAAAACTGATTGGATCGTATTCGTCATACATTCTTGCTTACTACTGAAAAAAAATTGCATCGAAAACGAGTGAAAAATGACGATTTTAGAGATACTTTTTGGGCCGCAACAACTTATGCAACAACCCAATACTATAAAAATAAAAAATGCTCCATTTTACAGAATTTTCCGAATATATATAAATTATAGCAAATTTCGCTAAAAAATGGGCCGACCCCGCAGAGACCCCGTTTTAGTATCACCGCACCCAGTTGCGACCCCGTTTTAGTAGGTCCCGGAAAAAGTTACTCACATGAAAAATATGATGTACGGGGTGTAGATTGTCCTTTTTGATTAAAAAAATAATCATTTCCATTTATAACAAAATTCCAATTTCTTTATACAAACTAAATACTTCGTTTTTAAGACCAAATTCTGGGTTTGAATCGATAAAAAATTTATTTCAATTCGACAGATTTATTTAGATCTCGACATCAAAAATGATTAAAAATAATCAAAAAGAGGAACCCTGACAGGGCGTGAATTTTCTATTATCTCATTCTAATATTTTCCTTTTTTATTTAAAAGTACTTTATTGAAGTTTAAAAAATCTGACATAAACAAATTTGAATACATATAAAGAATCTATATAAAGAGTTTGAAAACATTACATATAAATTTAAATAATATTATTTGTTAAACTTTTATCTTCTTCGTAATTCCTCTCTTTGCGGAGTTATTGCGGTAATTGTTTTTTATGATATCTTTCACAATAAGAATAGAAACTTACGTTAAAGTCCTTTGTTATCTACTGTTATTATGTAAAAATATTTGAACTCCTACAACTTCATATCCCTTATTTAGCGAGCTAAAACAAGTAAAATTTAGTATCAGAAGTTGAGCGCTCCGTGCTCGGAGAATTGTGACTCCGAGCGGAATTTCTTAGCGATGCTCCCCGTTAAAAATGTATTAGTTATTATTAATACTTTTTTTATTAATCCCTGCTATAGCTAGCCTTTTTTTGAAAAATTTTTTGGTTATCTCCGATTTCCATGATTTTGGTATCAATTGTTTTCTCACATCATCCCCTACAACTTTTGTTTTAGCGTCGAGGGTTTAAAGGACCAGTAAGCTACAACCATATGAAAAATGATATATTCGGAAAGATCATGAAAAATGGAGCATTGTTTGTTTTTACGACATCCTCTGAATCGTTGTAGTTTTCGAGATAATTGCGTTTGAAATTTTGAATTTGTTACAAGCTCTTCGTTGTAATACACAAACTTTTTTGAATTTTTTTGCGGAAAAATCAATTTTTGCATCAATTTTCANTTTTCGTTTCAATAACCCAAAACAATGTTCAAATTGGATAATTTTGGTGTCATTTTGTTCGTCTCATTTAGCTATAAAAAATTACTACAATGTTCATTTTATAACAATTTAAAAAATTGATGCAAAAATCGATTTTTTCGCAAAAAAGCTTGTGTATTACAACGAAGAGCTTGTAACAAATTCAAAATTTCAAACGCAACTATCTCGAAAACTACAACGATTCAGAACATGCCGTAAAAACAAAAATGCTCCATTTTTCACGATCTTTCCGAATATATCATTTTTTCACATGATTGTAACTTACTAGTACTTGGTTTGAAAAGACGGTTCTCCATCAACAAGCCTCTGTGGTGCAGTGACAAAGCAGCGGCTTATTGGCCACAAAGGTCGCTGATTCGAATCCCGCTTGAAGTCAAATTTTTTATCACAAAGTAAAAATAGAAAATTTTTTTTGCTTCCCTTAATCAGGGTCAGGGAAGCTTTTTCACGCTTCGGCGATACGCGCAATCGATTTCTCGCATGATTTTACCCCTAAAAATGATCTTTTTAGAAAATTTTTTTGTTAGATTAGGCCATAAATGTCACTCTCTTTTAAAGCTTTATATAATAAGAACAACAAAAAGAAGTATATAGTTTAAAGGGACGGTGCATGCACTAACAATTTTGAAGAACAGATTTTCGTGCCAATAATTAGATCTAATTGCAATTCAGGTTGCAATTTTGTTGAATTTGTGATTGTTTTTCAAAAGTTTTTTTGTTCCAAATTTGTTGAAACGCTTGAAAGCTTTGTTGAAAAAATAAAAAAATTTTCATACAAACATTTTTTCAACGCTTTTCAACTTTTTTTCAACAAGTTTGAAACAAAAAACTTTGTTGAAAAACATTTACAGTTTCAACAAAATTGCAACCTGAATTGCAATTAGATCTAGTTATTGGTACGAAAATCTATTCTTCAAAATTGTTAGAGCGTGCACCGTCCCTTTAAAATTAAAAGGAAAAAATATATTTATAGAAAGCATAAACTTTTTTCATATATATAAGATGTGTGTTTTATTAATGTGTTTTCTTAAATTTGTCTTGTCTGCATGATCCCTTTTTTCCTAGCCTGAATGATCCCTTTTTTTCTAGTCTGCATGATCTTTTCAAAAAATTTTTCTAGTCTGCATGTTCTCAGACAGAAAAAATTCTATTCATATATCAGGAAGTATAACTTCAAGTCTAATATTAAGACAAACAAGTATATTAAAATTTATTACCATCAAATTCAACAAAAAAAAGGTTCCAATGTATGACGGAGTCATGAATTTTCATAAATTTAATTAAAAATTTGTTTTGAATTTTTTACAACTCTATTTTTTTCTTCGATAAACTACAGTGCTCCGTCGATATAGTGACACCCATAATGGGCAATTCCAGGTGACCTCAGGTTCTTCACCAGGGGATGGGTGGGTCGGGGTTAAGGGAGGGTTGGGGTAGAGGACGAGAGTTGTGAGGAGGGGTTGTGAGGGAGGGATGTAGAATGTGAGTCGGAAGGTCGACAAATTGAGGATTAATAGTCGAAAAGTAGGTTGCTTGGAGCAGCATATTTATTTTTGGAAAAAGAATATGTTTTAAATTTGTCAATCTTTTTTTTGGTCGCCAATTTTTCAATCGGGAGGGGGACCAAATGAGGGTTGTGAGTTTTTTTGAAAATTCTACCTGGGGTGCTGCCAATGTATGGTGACACCTCCCTTTTTTCCCGCCAATATGACGGTTACCTGTCACATTCTCAAATTTTAGATTCTTAAAAAGACTATATAGGGCATTTCCGGACAAGATTCTGAATCCGGATCCTGAAGTCGAATTCTTAATCTGAATTCAAAATCCAAATTCAGAATCCAGATTCAGAATCCGAATTCAGAATCAGAATCCGGATTCAGAATCTGAATTCAAAATCCGAATCCAGATTCAGAATCCCAATTCAGAATCAGAATCTGGATTACACGAAAAAATAACATCAGATTCGTGTTTTTCGCATAAAATTAGCCCTATGCAAGTTTTTTTTCTTCAAATTTGGACTATGCAAAAAGATTAGGCTCCTTACGGGATCGAACCCGGGCCTTCAAAAACGAGGTCTGTGATGCTATCCACTAGGCCATGCTTCCGGCACTCTCCGTGGAGACTGATTTTAGCTATAAATTTCTGACTACTGCCATAGTTCCTTGTGAATTACATCATTTACATATCACTTCAATAAAATTTTTTCTATTATTGGTGACATAGTTAGTTTTGTGTTGTTAATTAGACTTCCCATAAGTAGCATTTCACGATGTCTCTGGGCAAAATAGAAGAATGTCTCAACCAATGAGATCACTTCAGCGTATTTCTTCGCTCCTTCCATGGTGCCCAATTGCGCTTGCATGTATCGAAGAAGAGTGAAGGCGTACTTCTCCCTTTCCTTATTCAAGATTTCTCGAGCATATGAGGAAAGTCCAACAATATATGAATAGCAATAAATTATAGTTTTTAGTAATACGTACTCCGCAGTGTTCAATCCGATTCGCTGTAATGGCTCGATACATCGGCAAAAGGCTTCAATTTTTAATTTTCCTGGTCTATAAAACATATTGTTCAATCTTTTTTTTTACTAAACTCTTATAATCGAAAAACCGGCATTTTAGTATGTGTAGTTTTTTTGTTGTAACTTTTTATGGTTGACTCAGATTTGAAAATGATGTGTCGATTTTGAGCAAAAATTTCGACTTTTGAGCCAAAATTCGATTTTGAGCAAAACTTCGATTTTTAAGAAAAAATTCAATTTTATAGCAAAATTCTTGTTCATCAGCATTGATTACATAGTTTTGAAAAATAATCCTGTTGAAATTCGTTTTCTGGAAAGAGTTATACATTAGTAATCATTAGGTTTTCTATCGATTACTAAAAAAATAGCTAATGATTACTGATGTATATCTCCATCCAGAAAATGAATTTCGATAGGATTTTTTTTCAAAACTATGCATCCAATACTGACGAACAACTTTGTAGAAGATCGTTTTCAAATCCGAGTTAATCATAAAAAGTTACAACAAAACAACTAAGTAAAAATTACAAGACAAGAGCTACAACTCCCTGACCGTGTCCACGATCAGTCTTGGGTCCAAAATAGATCTCTTCCCCCTGACCGCGTTCACGATCAGCCTTTCGGTCTTAAAATGGATCTCGATCTCTGATCACCTCGCCTTTTATGCTACCCATCCGACCTCCGATCGGAATTTAGATTTTTTTCGCATTTTTCTCCCATTCAATCTTTATGCCCTTTGAACACTCGGGCTTTTTAAACGTCGGCCTTTTTCGTGCCGACAGCGCGTTCAACGCTTTTTCTTCGCGCACTTTTATATCCCTTTGAACAGCCGGGCTTTTGTTCCATGTCGGCCCTTTTTTGTGCCGAAAGGGCATTCCAAGCTTTTTCTCGCGCAAGCCCGCTCAAACGACTAAATGGCATGACGTCGAATTCGAGCACTCGACGTCATGCACTCTTTATTTTTATTTTTTTCAAAAATTTTCTTTCTTGCAAAAGTTTGAAAAAATTATTTTAAGATAATTTTTCCCAACTTTTGCCCTGTCTTACAACTACACATAGTAAAATGCCGGTTTTTCGATTAGAGTCCACTGCATACATTTTCTTAAATCTTATTCCGAATGTAATCGGAGTTGAACCATCAGGCATTAATAGTGTTGTAGAATTCTTTTGGACAGAGTAAAAACTTTGCAGCAGCACAGCGTTTACTACAATAACACGTTCCAACAGAGTTACCTAAGATGATTTTATTGATTTTTTGTATATGCTTACCTTATCATCTTCGTTCAATTTATCAAAGAAAGGAAGTGTTTTTGCAGCTTCGACAATCAAAATAAGATCAACTGCAAGCCATTGCCGCTTCGGTCTAACATTCAATACAGAATCTAATGCTTCGTAAAAACTACAGATTTTTCTCTGATCCAAATCTTTAAAGATTTCATCAAGATTTATAGGCCATTCTTGAGGTATCTAAAAGACGGACTCTATAAGTCTCTATGTGTTGTGATCCTCCAGCGTGCGGATAACTAACTATGGTTCACTTCAAAACTCCAGTACGGCCACCAGATTCGAGTGACGGAGGACCACTAGAGTTGCCAAACTCCAGCCAAGGAAAAATCTTTTTGATGCAAGGGTGACAGAACCCTTGCTAGTGCCGGTGATGCCGTAGCCTTGGCAGCGCATCAGACCACTACACCATGGTGGTCACTGAATAATTCAGTAACTAATTTCGACCTTGAAGTAGTGCCAACCACAACAATAAGATAAGCGTTCATATCATTTTTTCGACGACTGTGCGATTTGTTTTATCTCCTGGTGTAACTGGTGTGAACAATTTTAGCTGAACATGGAAATTACACTCTCAACAACCCTTAAGAAAGGCTCTTGAGGATAAAATTTCAAACAAAAAAGGTGAAAAATGGACCACAGTGCACGAAAATGGGAAAAAAAAAGTTATAACAACGTCTATCACAATGTCGCAATCGGTAGCACAACAGATAATCAGTTTGATGTGCCGGATTCGAATCCCACCTGCGTCATATTGTTTTTAACTTTAAAAAAAGAGAGACGGCATTTTTTATAACTCTCCATGACGAATAAAAGGACACAAAAATTATTAAATTGTTTTGGGATTTGAAACGAAAACCCTGATTCATGTTTTCGTTTCAATAACTCAAATCCGTTTTCAAGTTTGATCATTTTGGTCTCATTTTATTCGCCTTGGCTAGTTATAAAAAATGCCGTTTTTCAAAACAATATGATGCAGGTGGGATTCGAACCCCCGGAATATCAAACTGATAGTCTGCAGCGCTGCCGATTGCGCCATCATAGACGTTATTATAACTTTTTGTTCCATTTTTATGCGTTGTGGGACATTTGTCTATAAACTATTTTAAGAAAGGCCTACTTCATATTTATCAGCATTCTTCAACTCACTGGGACGTCTGAGTATACCACGAATGTCGTCTGATTCATGGGTTGGGTTGTATGAAGACTCGCGTAATCGTTCTAGTTTAGACTCCAAGTAAAGTAAGCTATCTATTTCTCTGCTGTATAAAGCTTGATCAAACTTGGGTTGAACCTAAAAATTTTTATAAAAATTTTCAGGAAACAATTAAATGCTTCCATGGCGCAGTGGTAGTGTGTCAGCCTCTAGATCTAGAAGGTTGAGGGTTCAAATCCCATCTGAATCGAATTGATTTTTTCATAAATTTTTAAATAATGAATTAAAAATTTTTTTGATAACTTTGTAAGAAAAAATTTTCTCTTTCAGAATATGTAAAAATTATAAAAATTGAACCACGAGAAAAAAATGGAAATTTGCGTTCAAAGTCTATTTTATAAAACATCAAATTTTTGCGGTTATTATTTTAACCTAAAAAATATCGTAAAAAACCTAATGAGCCCTCCTACATGATGGTATTTTGGTTTTGGCTCTCTATTTGTTATAGTTTTGGAAATGTGAATTTTTCAAATTAGGAAACTTCAATGGGAAACCCTCTAGATTATAGATACAGCACAGTCGTTAAAATTCAATTACAACAAGCATGAAATTCATTTCGTACCTTGGAGAGAGTGAAATATTTTCCATCTAACATCAATTTTCTCTTTGTTAAATAATCGGCAATTTCTTGAGCTTTCGCGCTATTCGGAAATTGAATAGCTCTCGAATTCATACCAACTAATAAGCATTTATCGAAACGACATGATTGACAAACTATTCCTAAATTTGTAAAAAATTAAATTTTATTCGCAAATATTTTTTGGCACCAATATTCTGGATTCGGACGTTGAATTCGGATTCTGAATCCGGATTCCGATTCTGGATTCGGATTCAGAATCTAAATTCTGGATTCTGATTCTCAATCTGAATTCGGATTCTGATTGAGAATTCAGAATCCACATTGAGAATCAGAATCCGGAATTTGGATTCAGATTCTGAGTCCGGATTCAGAATCCAGATTGAGAATCAGAATCCAGAATTCGGATTCAGAATATGAATTCAGAATCCGGACTCAGAACCAGAATCTGGATTCAGAATCCAAATCCAGAATATTGGTGCCAAAAAAATATTGAGGCCAAAAAAAAATATTTTTGGTGCCAAAAGAATAGAACCCGATTTTATTTTCGAATTTTCATACCTCCAAAAATCTCACAGACAGGGTTGTATTTGCATTTGTTTTTCCTTTCAGAGAGAACCATGCGTCGGAAAAATATCTTACATGCGAAACAACTCCGAACTCCTAAAGTGATTTAGTTGTTATCACGATCTATTTTTGCATACCATAATGAGAATATTGAGCTGGCGCCTCGCATACCATACAAGCTTTGGGGATATTTGAAAGCCTTCTCTTTCTACTTGTTATTGACATCATTTTTGAAACTTCTGAATCCGAAATGGTAAGTATACCATCTTTCGATTCTTCTGTACCAAACATTTTCTTACGTAAATAAGAGGTTAAAGGACAAGTCTAGTTTTGAGGAAATGATGCCATGTGATAGAGCACAAAATTTGGAGCATTTTTTGCTTTTACGGCACTACTTGAAAATCTAACTGTAAAAAGTTATAATCGAAACAAAATTGTAATTTTTGAATTCAAATGAGTTTGAACATTGAAGCGAAGAGCCGGCACTCAGGCATCAATCAGATTGTTTATTGAAACGATTTAATAAAACATTATAAAATTCAAAATCTTTGAACATTTAAAAGAAAATAAATACAGCATTTTTTATAACTCGACAAGACGGATAAAATGACACCAAAATGATCGAATTTGAACAATGTTTTGGGTTATTGAAACGAAAACTCTGATTCAGAATTTTCGTTTCAATAACCCAAAGCATTTTTCAAATTCAATAATTTTGGCGTCATTTTATTCGTCTCGTCGAGTTATAAGAAATGCTGTATTTATTTTTTCTGAGAAATTAAAACTAGATATTTTTGGCCAAGTTCTTGATCTTTATATTTGTATTAAAACAATAGCGTGTCGATGAAAGATGGAAAAAGTGCATAAAGTAGTGTAAAAAAAATATTTTCCACAACACTATATGGTCTCATTGAATCGGGTAATTTTCATTTCTTTAACCCCTTAGTGCCGGCTATATGAAGCCGTGGTTTTTTTTCGAAAAAAAGTTTATTTTCTATAAGAATAAATTATTCTAATGCCAAAAAGTTTAAAAAATTTTTTTCGAGGCCCCCCTTAAAGGGAGTATAAACTATGGACTATTTCATGAGAAAAAATTTTTTCATAGGGGTAATTTTATTCGGGGAATTGATTGCGCGCACTTCCAAATTGTAAAAACGCTTTCTTGACCCTGATTCAGAGAAGGAATCGGTGTATTGAAGCGAAAATCAATTTATTTATGTAAATACGTATCCCTTCCC
>OZJO01012727.1:0-14827 GCA_900406225.1 Acrobeloides nanus | reverse complement strand
TTTTTTCGAAAAAAAACGCGGCTTCATATAGCCGGTCCTAAGGGGTTAAGCTCTTTTAACTTATTTTGTTTTCCTGACAACCTTTTTACTGCTTCAAACAAATCACTCACGACACTTGCCAACGAGCATATAATATTCATCTCGGATTTCCCATCCGCAACACGTTTTCCTGATAATCACTTCTAATACATAAAATTGTGTTGTTATTTGATTCTTTTTATCGGCCTTACTTCATTAGTAAAGGTTATTTCCGGAAATATTTCTCTTGAAAAGCGTCTCGACTGAAGTTACTTATTGGATTGTGTGTGTGCTTTGCATATGCAAATTTTTCTAATTATTCAATTAGTATAAAATGAAGATAAAAAAGTTGATGAAATTATAGGTTGAAGGTGTTATAGGTTGTGTTATATGTTTTGTTGCGGATGAGATAAAAGTTGGTCTGTTGAGATTTTTCATTTTGTAGGCTTTGTGTTAATTTATTGTCTGTGAAAAAATTTTTGAAAATGGAGTGGTACTAGTGATGTTGTATTTAGACATTTATTTAGATTTCAAAAATTTCCGTTTTTGTGAAATGTAAGGAACTAGTATAGTTGAAATGTCTCACTGAACGTGAATTTTTTCGAAAAATTTTTATCAAAATTTTGTCATAAATGGCTTAGTGGTAGTGCTCCCGCCTCTGGGACAAAAGGTCGCTGGTTCGATTCTCTAATTTTCGCACATCTTGTAGTCAAAGTAGTATTTAGACAAATCTGAAATATATTCCAATATGGCATTAAAGGATAATACTATACTCAATAAGGTTAATACATCATTCAGTGATTAAGATGGATGAAAAGTTCCTGTCAAAGCAGAGCCGATGACGTTCTGTTTTTGATGCTACATGTAGCTAAAGCAGTCAATGAAAATACGCGCTCAATAGATATACCGGAAATTGGAACGACATAATAATTTAGAGCGACCTTTTTTCGCNCGATGACGTTCTGTTTTTGATGCTACATGTAGCTAAAGCAGTCAATGAAAATACGCGCTCAATAGATATACCGGAAATTGGAACGACATAATAATTTAGAGCGACCTTTTTTCGCGGAGCCTGAAAATATCATTAGTTTTAACCCTTACAAGGGACACTCACGAGGTGTAAGTCCCAGTTTTTTTTATAATTTTCACGTAGAAAGATAGTAGAGGCCAATATAAGGTACTCATAAAAAAATTAGGTGCCAATGGGTCTTCTATGACCATATAATAAAAATCGAAACAATAATTAAAAAATGCAAAAAAAATTTGACCCAGGGCGGACTCGAACCCTCCACCCAATTGCCCGCAACAAAACCACTACACTATGATGACTTATTTTAATTAGTTTAAAATTTGTACGTGTTCTAATGATATTTTTGTGTTTTAAATGGAAAGTTTGCATATTTTTTCATTTTTTTTATATCATATTGTTGATTTTCTACTGAATCAAGTATAAATTTCATATCATTGGCACTTTTATGTTTTCCATTACCATATTTATAACTCTTATTGGCATATTAAGATGAATCATCGAGATGAAGCCGATGGAAAACATAAAAGTGCCAACGATATGAAATTCATACTTGATTCAGTAGAAAATCAACAATATGATATAAAAAAAATGAAAAAATATGCAAACTTTCCATTTAAAACACAAAAATATCATTAGAACACGTACAAATTTTAAACTAATTAAAATAAGTCACCATAGTGTAGTGGTTTTGTTGCGGGCAATTGGGCATTGGGTTGAGGGTTCGAGTCCGTCCTGAGTCAAATTTTTTTTTGTATTTTTTAATTATTTTTTCGATTTTTATTATATGGCTATAGAAGGCCCATTGGCACTTAATTTTTTTATAAACACCTTATATTGGCCTCTACTATCTTTCTACGTGAAAATGATAAAAAACTGGGACTTACACCTCATGAGTGTCCCTTGTTAGAAGGTCGCATGATCCCAAGCGTAACATACATGCACTACTAAAGTGTACAGGACATAGGTCGGCCAGGTGGGGAGGGGACCCCGATGCGGTTGTCCCCTCCCCCTCAATTTTGGGTCTATGATTGCGTGGGTCAAGGGGAGGGGACCCCCTGCCAACTTAAAAAAAACCCACAAAAAATTTTTCACCGAAAACAAGCGTAAACGATAGGGGGCAGCTCAAAACAGTATAATATGTCAACATTTTGGACATGTTTTTTTGGGCCTTCGGCTCGTAAGGGGGGGGGGGGTACCGGTACCCCCTGTGGCTACGCCACTGGTCTGATTACAAGGCCCAATAATCTTGTAAAAAAGGAGTTGTTCCATTTTTAACCAAAATTATATAAAAGTTAATTTTCTATTTGAACAAAATTGAAGGCAATTCGCAAGACTTTAAAATCCTGCAGCAAGAAACAGATAAAAATCCAACCACCTGCTAACGAGCTTCGATTCATAAATATTCATTATTCTTGAATATTTTCATTCACCATCATTTCCTTTACAACATATCTACAAACAACTGTTATAGAGGGAATAAGGAAGGTGGACCGAATATAAACTTGTGAGTAGTAGTTGGCTAGAAACTTATTCAACGTTTCGACGATTTACGTCTTTTCAAGCATATCAATCGGACAAGTATTTATGTCCGTAACAGTTGTAACTTCACTATGCGACTCCAAAAGCAATCCGCTTCAAGAAACACACGAAACATCAATTAGGCTTAACCGTGTGTGCTATTTAAAAATTTATTTTAAAGCAACACATGTTAAAAGCCAACACGCGTTTCGAAACGAGAATAGGCTTTTCGAAACAAAATTTTATAGAAATTTTGAAAAAGTTTTAGTTTCAATAACCCAACTAGATCTCCAAATTTGATGATTTTGGTGTCAATTTATTTGTCTCATCGATTGATCAAATAAAAATGCTATAATTGCTTTTTTGGTAAATGCTAAATTTATTAAAAAATCTACAGGGTGGCCAAAAAAATCGCACTTTTGAGATTTTTTGAGCTATTTTTTCCCAAAAAAATTTTTTACATTTTTTTCAAAATGACCCTGTGGGTAGTTTTTTATGCGAGGAATCGTTTGCGCGCGTTGAAAAATCTTCAAAACGCTTCCTTGACCATGAAATCGTTAAAAATTTGAAAAAAAATGAAAAATTCTGATTTTTTTAACGATTTCATGGTCAAGGAAGCGTTGTGAAGATTTTTCAATGCGCGCAAACGATTCCTCGCAAGGAAAAACCTCACAGGGTCATTTTGAAAAAAAATTTTTTTGTCAAAAAAATGCTCGAAAAATCGCAAAAGTGCAGTTTTTGGCCACCCTGTAGTTTTAGAATTATTTTTCGTTTTTAAAGACCCGTTTCGAAAAATCCTAGAGCCTTTCTTTTTCTTTAATTATCAATAAAGGTCATGTTTTCGTTGTAATAAATAGTTTTCAAATTTTGATAGCTTCACAAACAATTAAAAATATTTTCGATTTTTTTCAACTATTAAAAATATCGAAAATATTTTTTTGAGATTTTTCCAGAAGACTACAACGATTTAGAACGTACGTACGTTCTGAACAGACGCAGACTGTGTATGCACGCACATCGTCGGATACCAAATTGCCGAAAAGGTACAGGCAAGGGTCAAAATATAAAAAACTTTCGCCAATACTCAACTCGCCGAGTGCTCCCAAACGAGTACCAAATTATAGAGCTTTAGGGGCTTGTCTCATGGCCAATTGTCTAATGTGCTCGGTCTTCAATCATTGGTCGCGGGTTCGATCCCAAAGTCATTTTTTAAATATTTTATTGTTAAAATTCACAAAATTTTTTGCATATCCACATTTTTATGCGGGGTACACGATGGCGCTATTATTTTTCCATGACAACTATTAAAAAATCGAAAATATTTTTTTGAGATTTTTCCAATTTGTCCAAAAGTTTTCATGGAAAATAATAGCGCCATCGTGTTCCAGTATAAAAATGTGGATATTCAAAAATTTTCATGAATTTTGACAACAAAATAAAAAATGACTTTTCGTCGTGGGATCGAACCCGTACCCTATAAACATATTAATTTCGACTAATTGAAGGCCGAGCACTTTAGCCAATCGGCCATGGGGCAAACCCAAAAATCCCATGACTCTAAGCGTGCTGACAAGTGACCTTCAAGGTCTGAGAAACTCAGATTTTTTCGAAAGCTAGTTAAAAGTTAGGAAAAAATGTGAAAAAAACGAATATAATAGTCGCTTGATTCATTGGGTATAAATTTTTTGAGCTATGGGGTCATAAAGTTGCAAAATTTTTCTATTTTTACTTTGTGCAAAAAAAATTGGCTTTAAGCGAGATTCGAACCTGCCCAATTGAAGACGCTAAGCCGATGCTTTCACTGCGTCACAGAAGCTTGTAGATTATAAAAATTTTTCAAACTAAGTAATAGTGTTTTTTTTTAAATTACGCATTCATATGATTGTTTCTAACATTTTTAAACAAAAATATTTAAATTATAGTTTTATACAAAAGTGTGATACAGATACCATATTTCGTACAATTTAAATATTAATATTTTTTATTTGTGAACAAAAAATTATAAAATAGTCTCCAAGTAGTTTTCCGATCTTACAAAATGGTATGAAATATGGTATTTGTATCGCACTTTTGTATAAAACTATAATTTCAATATTTTTGTTTAAAAATATTATAACAATCATATGAATGCATAAAAAACACTATTACATGGTTTGAAAAAATTTGACACAATATACAAGCCTCGGTGGTGCAGTGCAAAGACTTCGTGGCCACAAGTGGTCAGGTTCTAATCCCACTTGGAGCCAATTTTTTTTGCACAAAGTAAAAATCGAAAAATTTTGCAAAACCTCATAGCTTAAAAAATTTATATTCAATCAATAAAGCGACTATTATATTCGTTTTTTTCACATTTTTTCCTAACTTTTAAGCTAGGTTTCGAAAAAATCTAAGTTTCTCAGACCTTGTAGGTCCCTTGTAAGTCGATTGACGAAAGGACAAAGTGTACCTTAATTAAATCCGATTTTTACGATCAAAGTGTCGTTGGAAAGCTGGTGATCTGCGCTACATAATGGTATATTAACTTTACCCCAAACAACATATTTGTGCTGAAAAATTGCGTTTTTCTCAAAAAAACTCCCTAAAATCGGACTCCCAAAAATGCCTTTTAAGGCATTAAAACCATAAAAGCTCGGCTGGGCTTAGATTCATCTATATAAAGTTGCAACAATCTCTATACTATTATCTTATGGTCAAATCAATAAGATCAGAGATCGCCTAAAAATGTCTCCATGTCTTCAACTGAAAGAAGTCAAACATTGAAAATTTCATAAATTGGCGAAATTTGCCATAATTTATATATATTCGGAAAAATCATGAAAAATGGAGCATTTTTTGTTTTTACAGTAAATTCTGAATCATTATCGTTGTCGAGATAATCGCGTTTGAAGTTGGCGATTTTTTGGAATTGGTTTAGAATTTGAATTCCTGCCAAAATTGAAAATCAGCATTTACTCACCGAGTATATAAAAAAACATTTCAGGTCGAGGACGGGCGAGAACCTTCAAACTTTGTCGCCTGAGAACTTCGACTTCTCGAGAAAGTGTCTATTAAAATAAGGGTTCATCTTTGAAAACACGGCTTGTTGAAAAGTTTGGATATTGACACGAAAACATGAGTTACGCTCAAAAAGACTGATTGGATCATATTCAGTAACAAAATTGCTTGAAAAATTTAAACATATTTGTGTATTGAAACGAAGTGATTGGCACCTATCGCATCAATACACAAACTTCTGTTGTTTTCCATTTTTACAAAGAAATTAAAATTTTCATAATAAGAACATTAATTATTGCTTTAGTTTGGTATTTTTTTGCGTACAAAATCTAGGCTTAGGCCTAAGCTTAAGCCTAGGCCTTGTGCGCAAAAAAATTTTCTATATCTTTATAACTCTTTGAGGCGAATAAAATGGCACCAAAATTATCCAATTTGAACATTGCTTTGGGTTATTGAAACGAAAATTCTGATTCGTTGTAATAAATAATTTTCAAATTTCGATAGCTTCACAAACAATTATGTCGAAGACTAATACGATTCAGAACGTACGTACGTTCTGAACAGACGCAGAATATGTATGCACGCACATCGTGGGATACCAAATTGCCGAAAAGGTACAGGCAAGGGTCAAAATATAAAAAAACTTTCGCCAATCGACTCAACTCGCCGAGTGTTCCCAAACGAGTACCATATCATAGAGCTTTGGGGGTTTGTCTCATGGCCAATTGGCTAACGTGCTCGTTCTTCAATCATTGGTCGGGTTCGATTTCGCGCCCAAGTCATTTTTTACAGGGTGGCCAAAAAAAACTGGATTTTTGCGATTTTTTAGCAATTTTTTGCAAAAAAATTTTTTTTGAATGTTTGCAAAAATGACTTTTCTAGGGGTAATTTTATGCGAAAAATCGATTGCCCGCATTCCCGAAGCGTGAAAACGCTTCATTGACCCTGATTCAGGGAAGGTAGAGGGTGTATTGAAGCGAAAATCGAAAAATTTTCGATGAAAACTTTTTAAAAAATGGAAAATATTTTTTTGATATTTTTCGATTTTTCCAATTTTTTCTCAAAGTTTCATGGACAACAATAGCGCCATCGTGTATTCCGCATAAAAATGTGGATATTAAACAATTTTGACAACAAAATAAAAAATGACTTTGCGCCGCGGGATCGAACCCGTGCCCTATGGGTGAAGGCCGAGCACGTTAGCCAATCGGCCATGGGCAAATCCCAAAAAACCTATGATATGGTACTATATTTGAAGCGCTCAGCGAGCTGAGTCGATTAACGAAAAATTTTTATAGGCTTTTTCAAAAAGAGATATTATAGAAAACTTTTCGACCCCAGTTGAGCGATTTCGTCCGATCTGGCAACTTAAACAACGTTGGGCCCGCTGGTTCGATCCCCGAGGATGATTTTTGAGAATTTAAAAAAAATTTTTATCAGACCCCCTAAATTTGACCTCGTAGAATTTTTGTCTAGGGGGTCTGATAAAATTTTTTTAAATTCTCAAAAATCACCCTCGGGGATCAAACCAGCGGGCCTAACGTTGCTTTACTTGCCAGATCAGACGGAATCGCTCAAACCTGGAATCGGGAAGTTTCTATAATATCTCTCGCTGAAATAGACTAGAGTCTGATTCCAGCCGCAATCCTAAAAAAGTTCCCCGATCCCTGTAAAGAGTGATCTCATCCGATCTGGCAAGTTAAGCAACTTGGGCCCGCAGGTTCGATTCCGCTAGGAGCCAATTCTTTTTGCAGTGTCCAAAAACGGATAAAAACTTTTGACTAGACGTAATTTTATGAGGGAAATCGATTGCGCGCATTCCCGAAGCGTAAAAACGCTTCCCTGATTCAGGGAGTAGATGACTATATTAAAGCGAAAATGAACTAAAATTCGAATTTTCACCAGAAAACCGGCTAGGGGTTTTCATATGCTAGGAATCGATTGCGCGCATTTTCAAAACATGGAAAAATTTGCCCGACCCTGATTCAGGGTCAGAGTGGGTATATTGAAGCGAAAATAAACTAAAATTCGAATTTTCACCGGAAAACCAGCATTTTTTCAAAGTATGAAAAATAAAAACAGATACAGACTTCAATGGCATGAAAAAATGCTGGTTTTCCGGCGAAAATTCGAATTTCAATTCATTTTCGCTTTAATATACCCACCTCTTCCCTAAATCAGGGTCGGGTAAATTTTTCCATGCCTTGAAAATGCGCGCAATCGATTCCTCAAATAGAAACACTTCTAGACATCCGATTTTTTGGTGAAAATTTGAATTTTAGCTCTAATATACCCATCTCGTGCCTGAATCAGAGAAGCGTTCTTACGCTTCGGGAATGCGCGCAATCGATTTCCCGCATAAAATTACGTCGAGGCAAAAATTTTTATCCGTTTTTGGACGTTGCAAAAAGAATTGGCTCCTAGCGGGATCGAACCTGCGGGCCCAAGTTGCTTAACTTGCCAGATTGGATGAGATCACTCTTTACAGGGGTCGGGGAACTTTTTTAGGATTGCGGCTGGAAACAGACTCTATATTTATTTTGACCCCTTCATTTTTTTTGAAAATTTTTTCGGAAAACGCTTGTTTTCAAGCTGAAAATGATCAGAAAATTATGATTTTTGTTGAAAAATAGGAAAATTTTGGACGTTTTTGATAGAAAAATAGCAAATTTTGGTCATGTTTATGAAAAAATGTCGTATTGGACAATTTTGAACTACTTTGATAAAAACTGGACAATTTTGATGAAAAATAGACAATTTTGGTGAAAAAAAAATCATGTCATATTGAAACAATTTTGATGCAATAATGGACAATTTTGTGAAAAAATCATGTCGTACCCGCGGGCAAAATGAAACATGTCGTATTTTGGCGCTCTGCGCCAAAATACGTAACATTGCATGATTCAATCATTTTTACATGGTCTTAATTTAGTGCTTGTGATGTGACGACGACATTAAAATGACTGAAAAATCGGAAAATCCCGACATGCCTCATCAAAATGCTATCGAGTTTTCGATCGTAATAGAGTAAAAACATGCAGTTTTGACGATTTTGATGACCAAAATTTCCGATCTCTAGTCTTGAGTGTTGAGCTTGTGAGAAAATTATGTTTTAGCATATGGAAAATCTAAGTAAAGCTATAACTGCGTTCAAATTCCCGGAGCATTAACCCCTTACTGCACACACTATATTTCCGCCAGAGAAACTTTAAAAAATTGTTATTTACTGTATAAGTAAGTCGTCCTGATTCCAAATATATAATTTTTTTCAAAATTGGAGCAAAAAAAATTTTCGGGCATAAGGTCGATGGTTCGATCCCCGCGCAAATCGAAATTTTTATTTTCTCATCCAAATTGGATTAAAATTTTTGCATATCTGTATTTTGATGCACTGATCAAGATTCTAAGCGAATAACAGTGTGGAAACATTCTCGACGACATCTGGAAAGGAAAGATTTTACCAAAAAGTGTTATATTTTCAATGTACTCTAGGTCCCGTAGGAATGAATCATGGAATGAAAAAACAACACCATCGTGTTCAGCGTACCCGAAAACAGTAGAATCATGTCATTATTATATTCAGTCATTTAAAAAAATTAAGTTTGCAAAAAAAAATTTTCAAGATTCTAAAAAAATCAATGGGTCAAATTTGACCCCGTGCGCATTAAGGGGTTAAAACGTTTTCTTGACCCCGATTCAGGGAATGGGTTTAGTGTATTTGGTTTTGCAAAATTATTAAAAAATAGAAAATGTTAAAAATAAAAGAAAACTTGAAAAAACTAATCCCATTCCCTAAATCAGAGTCAAGGAAATTTTTTCATGCTTAGAAAGTTCACGCAATCAATTCCCGCATAAAATTACCTCCAGGTGGATGATTTCCGGGCGAAGATAGAAAAATTTTTGGATTTTCGCGCTAATACACTAACCCCATTCCCTGAATCAGGACAAGAAGCGTTTTAATGCTTCAGTAATTTTAACGCAGTTATAGTTTCTCTTAGATTCTCCATATGCTAAAACATAATTTTCTTACAAGCTCAATACTCAAGACTAGAGATCGGAAATTTTGATCATCAAAATCGATGTACCTGCATGTTTTTATTACGATCTAAAACTCGATAGCATTTAGATGAGGCCCCTTTAGATCTACAAATAGACCCCCAATTTTGATCTTTTTCCAAGTCTATACCCCCAGTTTTGATCAAATTTTGATCGTTTTTTCAACAAAAAAATGATCAAAAAATTTTCAAAAACGATCAAAACTGGGGGATATAGACTTAGAAAAAGATCAAAATTGATGGGCCTACTTGTAAAATCTAAAGAGACCTCATCGAAATGCAAACGAGTTTTCGATCGTAAAGCCCATTTCAATCCATAATCCTAGTGAATTTCTTAAAAGTTAGTAAGAAGCGATCCCGTCCGATCTGGCAAGTTAAGTAACTTGGGCCCACGGGTTCGATCCCCGGAGGGTAAAATGTTGAGAAATTAAAAAATTTTTACCAGACCCCCTAAATTCGATCTTGTAGAATTTTTGCCTATTTTTATTTTTCTTAAAAATTTTTTCCTTTGCCTGTAAATTGACTTTAAAAATCATTTAAAAAATTAAATCTTAAATTATGATAATTCTACCATAATTTGTAATCTCATTCTATGAATTTTTTTAAGCCAATTTTCAGGCAAAAGAAAAAATTTTTAAGAAAAATAAAAATAGGCAAAAATTCTACGAGGTCGAATTTAGGGAATCTGCTTAAAATTTTTTAATTTCTCAACATTTTACCCTTCGGAGATCGAACCCGCGAGCCCAAGCTGCTTAACGTGCCAGATCGGACGGGATCGCTCCTTACTAACTTTTAAGAAATCCGCTAGGATTATGGGTTGAAATAGGCTTTAATAGAGTAAAAAGATGCAGTTTTGATCGATTTTGATTATCAAAATTTCCGATTGGACACATATTTGACAGCCAATAAAACAACGCTAATATTGGAATGGGATTTAATGATCTTAAAAATCAATACAGTATACATTACAGATAATCGTCCCCCTTCCCCGATAACAGACCACGCTCGGTAAGCGGCCACACTGAGTCCGGATCAGGGATGTTAAGGGTCTGGACCCGGCCTATGAGCCGAGGCTTTTTACGGCCATAAAAAATGTGCCGGCCCGCGATTTTAGTGGCCTGGATCATAAAAAATCTTTTTTTAGCACCACTGGTCCGGACTCGACATATATTTTTGATCTCAATTTTAAAACCAAAACGTACTTCTTTGAAAACGTGCAACAAAGAGACTGATAGAAATCCAACCACCTGTTAACATAAGCTTAAATATTCGCTATTCTTGATTCTTTTCATCACCATCATTTCCTTTACAACATATCTACAGACAACTGTTATAGAGGGAATAATGGAGGTGGACCGAATATAAACTTGTGAGTAGTAGTTGGCTAGAAACTTTATTCAACGTTTCGACGATTTACGTCTTTTCAAGCATATCAATCGGACAAGTATTTATGTCCATAACAGTTGTTGTCTTTGAGTCCAATAGTTCAAAATCGAACAAATTGGTCAAGATAGAAAAAATAGATCAAAATCGAAAAAAATTTCCATTTTTACATAAAAAATACCTATTTTTTAAAGAAAAAAGTTGATCACGATGGAGGAGGGGGGGGGGGGGGGGGGGGGTGGGTAATCGCGTGATCATGTTTGATCACAGAGGCGTGGGTCTAAAAATGTTAAAAATTTGATCACGAGATATGTGAATGACCCCCTAATGAGCCCATTCTGCGCCTGTACCTTTAAGTTGATTGTAAATCGAACCGGATAAAATAAAGTCGAATTTAGACCCTCGAAAGTTCGATTTTTTCTAGGGAAAATGGTGACATTTTTTGCAAAGTGTTTTTAGTCATGAAGCCTCTACATGAGGGGCACATGTGTTTCCTATGTTAACAAAATCTGTGATTTTTGAGTTTCACCTCGATATGGACGTTTTTAGGGGTTTTCTATGAGGGCCACGTATATGCTGTTTTTTTAAATTTAAAGTCTAGTAAAGTTATTTAGACATTCCATCAAGAATGTGAAATCCGCTTAGTTTTTTCAACACTAGAATGATTAATTGATAAGCAGGGTGGAATTGTGCTGATCTATCTGATTTGAATACATGCTATTCTTTTTGTAGTTTTAACATTTACAATGAATTTTTCACTTAGTTTTTTTGTACTATCGCTATACAAAATATATTAAAAATTTAGATTTTTTTCAAAAATGAGGGGTACTTTGTTAGGGGCATTGTTATCAACATTATTAGTAACGAGAATATTCAGTGATACTTGTACTTGGAATGTAAGTATTTTTATAGATTGCAACAGGAAAACTGTTGTCAACATGATAGCTTAGTGGTAGTGTTCTTATTTTTCGCTTTCGAGGGCAAGGTTCGAGTCGTAGCTTGAATAAGTGCAAAAAATCATAAAAACTCAAATTTTTTTATATGTACTGGGAATCGAACCTGGACCCAAAAAACCAAATTCTACCACTCTGTCACTAAACTATCCTCTGCCACTGACCCCCAAAAAACCAAAGTCTATCATTCTGCCACTGAACTATTGGTTGTGTTTCTATTTTTCGCTATGTTTCTATTTTTAAACTTTTTAAGAACTGTAATGAGTGGGACAATGATCCAACGGTTATAAATGTTCATGTTGTACCCCATACTCATGATGATATGGGATGGAAAAAGACTGCTGATGACTATTATACCGGGGGTTAGTTTTTCCAATACTTGTAGGGTTATACTTAAAAAGGACCAGTCCACTCTGAAAAAACTCTATGTAAAAATTATATATTTGGACAATTTATGACAAATGGGGCATTTTTTTGTTTTTGCGGCATGTTCTGAATCGTTGTAGTTTTCGAGATAATTGCGTTTGAAATTTGAATTTGCGTTCAAATTTCGTTGTAATACACAAACCCTTTTGAATTTTTTGCGGAAAAATCGATTTTTTAAACTTTCATAAAATAAACGTTATAGCTATAATTTTTTATAGCTAAATGAGACGAACAAAATGGCACCAAAATTATCCAATTTGAAAATTGTTTTGAGTTATTGAAACGAAAACATGAATCAAGTTTCGTTTCAATAACCCAAGACAATTTTTAAATTGGATAATTTTGGTGTCATTTTGTTCATCCTATTTGTATAAAAATAATAGCTACAATATTCATTTTATGAAAATTTTTAAAATCGATGCAAAAACTGATTTTTCTGCCAAAATTTTTTAAAAGTTTGTGTATTACAACGAAAACATGAACGCAAATTCAAATTTCAAACGCAATTATCTCAAAAACTACAACAATTCAGAACATATCGTAAAAACAAAAAATGCTCCATTTTTCATGAATTTTCTGAATACATAACTTTTTCATAACGTTTTTTCCGAGTGGACTGGCCTTTTAAAAAATTTGATTTAGCTCATCCTCCCGGCACAGCAGAAGTTATTTATCCCGGTGTTCAGTATGTGATTAATACCGTCCTTAATGAGCTTTCTAAAGACCCAACCAGAAGGTTTTCATATTGTGAAACGGGGTATTTGACTCGCTGGCTGGAAGAACCGACCCAGTTAAGGAATCCGAAACAAGTCCAAAAGTTGAAGAATTTTGTTACCAACGGTAATCGATTTGGTTAAATTTTGAAAAAAAGTTAAATAAAAACGTATTCATACAGTCTGTTTCAGCGCAAAAATTTTTTTATAGCCTATAGCGCATTGGATAAAGAAGACAAGAGTCCGATCTGGCAAGTTAAGTAACGTTGAGACAGACAGGTTCGAACTCCGCTAGACGGATTTGCATTTAATATAGTCCGTTTTCCGAGTATAGACTCGAATGAAACGAAACGATAGGTTTGAAACAAACGATACGAATGAAACGATTTTATTTCCAAACGGCGTTCGGAAATGGCTTTGAATTTGCCTGAATATTGACACGAAAACCCTGAATTTGGTTTCGTTCTATTTTGTCGTTTCATTTGTATCGTTCCATTAGAGCCTATGCCGTTGTCCTTAGTCGAGTTTCATAAAAATTGTAAACTTGAATAAAAATTACAAACTACCTACCTTTTGTAGGCCAACTCGAACTCATTGGAGGAGGATGGGTTCAACCCGATGAAGCCACCTCGCATTATACCGATCTCATAGACCAATATACACTAGGCTTAACAAAACTCCAAGAAACGTTTAACTCAAGTTGTGCCAAGCCCAAAGTATCTTGGCAAATTGACCCATTTGGACATAGTCGAGAACATGGTAACTTGGCGGCTATGGTATGTCTATAGAGGAAAAATTAATGTAATACTTTTTTTAGATTGGATACGAGGGTTTATTTTTTGCAAGAGAGCATTATTTGGAGCATACATATCGGGTTCATAACAAAACTCTTGAGTTTCAATGGAAGGTTTCTGAGGATTTGGGTATGTTGTTGATATACTATTTATATATTGGATCCAAAGTGCAGGATCTTAGCCAACCCTCCCCCATTCTGCATTAGCCTACCCCAGGTATAGCACTAGTTTCTGAATAGAGATGCGCAAGGGACAGACCAGTTTGGACTGGCCTGATCACTTTTTGGCGGCCCTGTAAATCTGCCACTTTAGTCACTCGGCCATGGGCTTGGGATGGAAAACCACTTGTTATGGTATTTGTTCTACTCGTCTCGCCTCGGCGAGCTGAGTTGAATGGCATGACTCATTTTTAAAATTTCGAATTTCCTCCAATTTTAGTAAAAAACCGCCATGCGAGACCTATCCCTAGAACTAACCCAACCTCTACCTCTAAGCCTAGCCCTAGCCCCACCCCTAAGCCTAGCACTATACCTATCCTTAGTGCAATCTCTATTACAAGCCAGAGATCTAGCCCTACCCCTAGACTAGGCCCTAGCCCCATCTTACCCTATAACTATCCCAAACCTTAAAACAGCCCAGTGGAAAAAAAGTTGCAATTTTTGTTGATATTCGGAAAGTTCATGAAAAATGGAGCATTTTTTGTTTTTACGGTATGTTCTGAATCGTTGTAGTTTTCGAGATAATTGCGTTTGAAATTTTGAATTTGTGTACATGTTTTCGTTGTAATACACAAACTTTTTTTTTGAATTTTTCGCAGAAAAATCGATTTTTGCATTGATTTTTAAATTTTTATAAAATGTACATTAAACAATTTTTTATAGCTAAATGAGACGAACAAAATGACACCAAAATTATCCAATTTGAACATTGTTTTGGGTTATTG
>OZJO01012723.1:0-12373 GCA_900406225.1 Acrobeloides nanus | reverse complement strand
GATTTTGGGATCTTGCTACGCTAAAAATATCGAAAAATCACCATTTTTCAAGAATAAATTAGCTTTAACTCAAAAACTCCTGTGCTAACATACCAAACCCAATATACCAAAATGTTCCTGGGAATCTGGACTCATATTTAGTGCCAACCACTTTGGGTGAAAACCCTCGTAACCGGCTCAAAAAATGCCGATCTTTGCCAAAAATCGGTCGAAAAATCGAGGTATGCTCAAAGATTGGAGTATAACTTTTTATTGAAGCGAAAACTTGATATAGGTGTCATATAAAATCTGTAGCGCCGATCACCAGCTTTCATATGAGTGGTCAACGAGCTCTCAATTCAATTCCTATCAAGAGATATGGCCATTACAAAAAAACCTTAAAATTTTAACGAGTTACACACAAAGATCGGGTCCAAGACCTATTATATTACCATTTTTTCGATTTTATTTTTGCATATTCGTGTTCAGCATGCAAAAATCTTCCAGAATTACCCAAAAGCCCGATTAACCATTCCAGTGTTAAAGTTAAAGCCCCTGACAATATTGAGATACAGCGCCATCAATTAGAAAATCATTGCAGCGAGGGCGAAACTTTAGCGGAATATACGACTGTGATCAAAAAACTTGTACAATTAAGCTATCCAAGCAAGCGCTTCATACTAATATGTTAAAAATACTTGAAAATTTTGTAAAAGGCTTGCTCAGACATAAAAACCCATGTAAAGCGCTTCGTCGAGGACGAAAATCCCCTCTACACGAGATGAAGCTATAAAATCCACTGAGCTTGAAGAACAAATCTTGATGAGTTTAAGAAGGAATGGTTACTCGATGTTGACACGTATCTTAGAGGCAACACGAGATATGAAGTAAACGCTCGAAGAAATCACCAACAAGATGGATCATTTAAACTTGATAGCCAACATACCTGCGCAACCCTTTTTACAAGGAGGATTCAACGGTCCATTCAGATTTAATCAAGATACAAACAACAAGGACCTGGAAGATTTCAACGATTCTTCAATCGCTTTCCGGTCACATATATCACAATAGCATACAGAGAAAGGGGGATGTAAAAAATCGTGTATAATGTTCAACAATTTAGGGACTTGTTCTGTCTCGAATGATAACTCTGAAAGCGTCAAAGGAGATGTTCTTTTCCTCCTTGACAGTTCTAGTTCTGTCGGGAAAGAGCAGTTTATGCGCGCAATCAGATTGATAGAAAAGACCGTGAGCCATTTTAAAAACGTCGGCCCAAATGGCATTCAGGTAAATCTCCAATTAGACTATGGGCCGTATGCACAACTAACGCTAAAGCTAGCGTTAACGTTAATAGTTGTAGATAACGCTAATAGATGTAGTATTAGCGTTAGCTACAATTACTATGCACAACTGCCGCTATTAGCGTTAGTTACAGCTAAAAGCTGCAATGCTAAGAGCTATAGCTAACGCTAAAAGCCGTAACTAACGCTAATAGCTGTAGCCATAGGCGTAGCTAGGGGGCTATAGCACCCCTTGTCGCCAAAAATTTTAAGAAAAAATAAAAAACAACAGCTACCTTATAATTTTTTCAGCATTTTTGGTCATTTTACTCGATTAGCCCCTTGTCAGAAAATCCTGGCTACGCCTATGGCTGTAGCTAACACTAATAGCTGCAGCTAGTATGCATAACTGCCGCTATTAGTGTTAGCTACAGCTAAAAGCTGCAGCGCTAATAGCTGTAGCTAACGCTAATAACTGCAGCTAGTATGCACAACTGCAGCTATTAGCGTTAGCTACAGCTAATAACGTTAGCGTCAGTTGTGCATACGGTCCATAGGAGACGAGGTTACTTGTTGATAACAAGTAAACAACTAACTAAGGTATCGCTAGTTCAATACAATCGAGAGCCTTTTCTCGAGTTTTCTTTCCGAAAACACAGCTGTTTACCCGAACTGATCGATGATATACGGAATACCGAATTCATGAATGGCTTATCAAATCTCGGAAGAGCCATCGAGAAAGTTATGAAGTTTGCTTTTACCAAAACAAGGGTTTGCTAGAGTGCAGAAACGAAAGCATATATGAGAAAATTTAGGGTGACAGACCGGAGGTTGAAAATGTTTTAGTGATTGTCACAGATGGGCAGTCCGATGATAAAGTCCAGCTGCCATATGAAGTATGACCAAGGGTTAATATAAAAATAGGCTTGTCTATAGATCTCTTATATGAATTCCACAACAGTTCTTGTAATAGCAACACTCGAAGCAAATATGAACGATATAATGGAATTGGCCAACCAGGATCATGATAAAGTTTTCAACCTAACCGACGCGCTCAAGAAGCCACTTGGTCAACGATTAGCCGAGCACATCAAAAATTTATTGCTAGGTACAGGGTGGCGCAAAAAAGTGGCTTTTTTACATTTTTTCCGAAAAAACAATGAAAATTACCATTTTCGCTTCAAAAATCCAATTTTTCCCTGAATCAGGGAAGCATTTTTTGCGCCACCCTGTATAATAATTTATTGTTAAAAATCTAAAAAAAGTGCTGGCTTATTTGGATAAAAATAAGTTTCCTAAAGTTTGCATGCCTCGATCTCGTTTAAATCAAGTTCATGAAGCAGAGAGCTTTTTTGTTTTCCTGACCAATTACGAAAAGTTCTTGCTAACAAGCCATGCGAACAAGTTCGTAATTCTATAAGCTATTTTAGAACGTCAATCAACGGCAACAACAGCATCAATATCATCAGCAATCCAAACAACTGAAGCCTCCTCGAGCACTTTTGAGAATGACGAATATTTGACACAGGAAGTGTTGACTTCAACTATTTATACAGGTCTGAAATAGGTGTCTATTTCTATGTAAACTTGAGAGATTCAGTACAGGATGGGCCAAAAAAGTGGGCGCTTTTTTATTGTTTAGGATTCGGAAATTTTTCTAGTTTGTTCTCCTTGAGCACTTTTGAAAATGACGAAAATTTGACTTCCTCGAGCATTTTTAAAAATGACGCAAATTCGACACAGGAAGTATTGACTTCAACTATTTATACAGGTCTGAAATAGGTGCATAGGTGTCTATTTCTATGTAAATTTGAGAAGTTAAGTACAGGGTGGGCCAAAAAAAGTGGTGGCTTTTTTATTTTTTGGGACCCGGAAATTTATTTTTCTAAAAATGATCCCTCTAGGGGTAATTTTCGATTGCGCGCATTCCCGGAGCGTGAAAACGCTTCCCTGATTCAGGGAAAAATGGTTTTGAAGCAAAAATGGTTATTTTTAAAGAAAAGTGAAAATTGTGTGAATGAAGATAAAACACATATATTAAAACCCAAAACTAACAAAGATTCTTTCAGAAAAGACACATGAAGCAATAGAAACAACACCAGTAGAAAATCCGCAATCAACGCCAGAAAACGAAGATGGTAAACACACAGGTGAAGCAATGGTAACTCAAGTGCCAGAATTCGTCTCTACGATGGAGTCGCTTGAAACTATGGTAGAACATGCTGTGAGCGAAGAGCTCGAAGCCGCATTAACCTCAACGACAACAAGCATTAACTTAACCACAACATCAGCTGAAGAATTGACAACTGGCGAACAAGAAACATTACCATTTGTACCGGTAGAGTTAGTTGAGACAACACCACAAACGGTTGAGGTCGAAGTTTCAACTACATACAATGAAGATGATGTTAACATCGAATGTCTTCCCGAGGGAATACAAGTAAGAGAAAAATCAAATCGCCTAATTGAAAATCATTTAGGCATATTTCCGATTGTCATCCAACTTTTCGGGTGCTATTGTGGCCAAAGACCATGAACACGAGCCTAATTGTTCTCTCGATGTTGCTCCCGGAAGTAGCGGAACATCGGAAAGAATAGTGGCATTCGAGATTAATAAAGAAGAATGCGGGTTGCATTCAATGAAATCGGTAGTCATAAAAATACAAGCATCTAAAGCCCATTTAAACCCCAAGGCCCAGTCCACTCGAAAAAAACACTATGAAAAAGTTATGCATTCGGGAAGTTCATGAAAAATGGAGCATTTTTTCTTTTTACGGCATGCTCTGAATCGTTGTAGTTTTTGAGAAAATTGCGTTTGAAGTTTTGAATTTGTTACAAGCTCTTCGTTGTAATACACAAACTTTTTTGAATTTTTGCGGAAAAATCAATTTTTGCATCGATTTTTTAAATTTTCATCAAATGAACATTGTAAATTTTTTTATAACTAAATGAGACGAACAAAATGACGCCAAAATTATTCAATTTGAAAATTGTTTTGGGTTATTGAAGCGAAAATTCTGATTCATGTTTTCGTTTCAATAACCCAAAATAATGTTCAAATTGGATAATTTTTGTGTCATTTTGTTCGTCTCATTTAGCTATAAAAAATTGCTACAATTTTTATTTTATGAAAATTTAAAAAATTGATTTAAAATTCAAAAAAGTTTGTGTATTACAACGAAAACATGTACACAAATTCCAAATTTCAAATGCAATTATCTCGAAAACTTCAACGATTCAGTATATGCTGTAAATTTTTCATGAACTCCCTGAATATCAACAAAATATGGCAACTTTTTTCCCCACTGTACTAGTCCTTTAAATGGGCTTTACTAGTTGCCTTTTAGACAAATCCAAATGGTGTAAATCAATCGATAGTGATCAATCTACTTCACAATAAACGTTTGGTGACCGCGAATGACCGCGCTTACATAATCGAATGTTTCACTCCAGTAGCTGTGCAAGAATCTGAATTAGAAGCTCGACTCGACATTGGACAGTAGGCTAAAATGCTTCTGTCTTGCTCACAACTTTTTAGAGGGGTCCCATGGAGCAAAACTATTCAAGTCCGAGCGCCAATGCCAAAATGTCATTACTCTTTGAGAAGGGACTCTCCACATGGTCCTCTGATACAGTTTGCCAGAATTGGCGAGATAATCTATCACCGATGGGAATGTGACGGAGGGAAAGGTACAAGATATGGTATTGCTAACCGTAAATTCATTTAGATGCAAATTCCGTTTATGGCTTGCACATACATGATTGTCGAGCTGGAAATAATAGCGAGAATGTGTATAAGCTAGTTGATGAACAAGGGTGAGCACTAATGAATGGAAATGAAAATTTTCGCGTCAATACACAACTTTTATTGATTTAGGGACGAATTTTAACTGCCTTCATGTTTTCGTTGTAATACACAGGTTTCAAAAATAGCCAACTTCAAACACAATTCTCTCAAAAACTAAACGATTCAATCATGCCGTAAAAACAAAAATGCTATATTTATTGTTAACACGAGAATATTCCTTTGAATTTCCGGTATATTCTACTACTTTAAGCTATTCTGAGCAATTTCAACAAAAAATTTTTTGAAAGAAAAGTTGTTAAAAAACTCATGTTAAATTATAAGCAAAATTAAAAATCCGATTTTTATTGTAAACTTGGCTCAGTGGTAGTGCTCCAAGATTCGAGTCCAAGGGTCTCGGGTTTGAATCCCACTTGAGTCGATTTGATTTTGGTTGCGAAAAAATCTGGTTTATTCCATGGTTAGACAACTTTTTTTTCAAAAAAATTTTTTTGAATGTTGCTCAGAATAGCTAAAATAACAGAATATACCGGAAATTTGAAGGAGTATTCCCGAGTTAATACCTTGTTTTTCAAAGGATAAAGAGATAAAAATTGTGAAATTTTCCAACCGAATGTCTCAAAAATAAAAAAGTAATAAAGAAAAAGAGTTGAAAAGAACTAAAACTAATTACTGGTATTTTGGCGCAAACTCATTTAGGAGCTTAACTTCGAACGGCAAAAAAGAATTTTAATCATTTTAGGTGCTCAACCGACAACGTGCTTTTGAAAGAGATAACGTACTCAGAAGATGAGTTGGTGGCCTATGCCAAGTCCCAAGTGTTCACTTTGGTTGATGTAGATTCACTCAAATTCACTTGCAAAGTGGGGTTATGTCTTCGAGATGGTGATGGCTGCGAGGGATTTTCGGTAAGTTTCTAAAAACGTTGTGTTGTAAACTATTCGGAGCTGTTGTGGCTCAGGGGTCACTCGTGGGTCAAAAATCGAAAAAAAATTTTCTAAAATTTTTTTTAAATGACATATTTAGGGGTAATTTTATGCAAAAAATCGATTGCGCGCATTCCCAAAGCGTGAAAACCTGTGAAAAATCAGCAAAATTTTCGAAAAAAATTAACTTTAAAGTCAATAAATGTGAAAATATGAAATTTTTCAATTTTTAAGGGTCTAAGCTCAAGCCTAAGCTTGAGTCTAAGCTAGGCTTAGGCTTAAGATTAGGCGTAGGCTTAACCTTAAGTTTAAGCTTAGGCTTAAACTTAGGCTTAACTTTAGGCTTAACTTTAGGCTTAGGCTTAGGCCTAGGCCTAGGCCTAGGCCTAGGCCTAGGCTTAAGCCTAAGCCTAAAGTTAAGCTTAAGCCTAAGTTTAAGCCTAAAATTAAGCTTAAGCCTAGGTTTAGGCTTAAGCTTAGGCGTAGGCTTAACCTTAGGTTTAAGCTTAAGCTTAATTATTAATGCTTAGGCTTGGGCTTAGGCCTAGGCTTACGCCTAAGGTTAAGCCTAAACTTAAGCCTAAGCCTAGGCCTAAACCTTTAGAGGATATTTTTCTATAAAATTACTTCAAAAAAGTATCAGTTTATGGAATCCTGTTGATTGCGTCTCCGCAGGGAAAAGAGCTCCAAAATTTTATAAAAATTTTTTTCGATTTTTGACCCTGGGATGATCCCCTGATCCACAATAGTTCCACTTATTCGTTAGCCACCAACGTGTCCGGGAACAAACGCTTCCGAGGTCTTGCTTTCAAGAACCATAAGAAGATGCGATGAAGCACTAGAAGCGGCATTGACTTCCGAGCTAGAAGCAAGCTTATACGATATAAGAGATCCTTCTAGTCCGGTGGAAGTTAGACGAGCTTTATCATTCTCTCCTATTGGTCTAGTGTTCGGTGCTATTGTCTTAGGCTGTGTATTGGGTGGGCTCTTTTACTTACTCAGAAACCATTCTACATTACCGACCAAGAAATTGGATGAAGAATCACTTTCATCAGAGTATATTAATTTTGAAGAAGTGACAAATGGATCTCCTACTATTGGAAGTCCACAACTAGGTGGAGATCGGGAGATAGCGTTATCCGATGATCACGAGGATCAACATGAGAATCGACAAGAGGAAGTATAGTAAAAATGCCGTAAATTTGCCATTTCTTTGATCATCATGACCTCACATTGCCATTTGTAGTCGCTCACATTGTTGTGTACGAGTATCTCTTATTGTTCTAGACTTTTATTTTGTGCAATATGTATATATTCTCTTCTAATAACCTTTACAGTCAGATCTCCGAAAAAAATTTTTTACAAATTTTTGTAGAAAAGACCCTTCTAGGGTAATTTTGATGCGAGGAATCGATTACGCGCACTCTCATGCTTAAAAAATTTTTTGCGGAGATATGGCTGTATAGTTTACCTCCTTTAAGACTATTACCCTACAGACCAACTAGTTTGATAGTTAATAATAGTTAGGAATTATTTTAAAAAATAAAAATAAAAACGTGTTTAAAAGCTGTGGATTCATGCAAAGGAGAGCAACATTGCGGCACTATAACTTTCGCCACGTTTCATGGTCGCCACGTATCTTTAGCCACGTTGCCAAAAAACTATAACTTTCGCCACGTTCGTGTCAATATACATATTTATTGCAACTCAGCAACTCAATATATTGATGTAAATCAGGCAACTCAAAAATTGTGCAATAGAATGCAACGGAATTTTCGGATCTACTATGCCTGGGGGCGCACTTAACAGGAATAAAAATGCCAAAGTAAAAACGTCAAAATTTTTTTTTGAAAATACGCTATATAGGGGTAAAAATTGACGAGGAACACGTTGGAACTATTATTTTTGGCGCCCCCTAACTGAGTCAATTTCAACCGAGTCATTGAACAACTGAGTCAATTATTAACTGAGTCATTGGGTATTAACTGAGTCATTGGAAATTCCAATGATCCAGTCATCGGATGGATCATTGGAATTGACTCAGTTGTTCAATGACTCAGTTATCCAATGACGCAGTTTATATTTGACTCAGTTGGAATTGATTCAGTTAGGGGGCGCCTTATTTTTATGTCAAACTCACTGGAAACTTTTGAACTGCGTCCCCCCTCCAAGCGTAGTAGCTCCGGAATTTCACTTTCTGCGACAGAATATTTTCAGAATAATTGAGTTGCCTGATTTGCAATAAATATGTTTATTGACACGAAAGTGGCAAAAGTTATCGTAGCAAAAGTTACATGGCGAAAGTTACGTAGCGAAAGTTACAGCATGGCGAGATTCATGGCAAAAGTTATAGTGCCAACATTCCCTGTTTATTGAAATTTATCCTTCTGCGAAAAAATTTTAGTTAAAAAGATAGATATTCAATGTGTCAAGTCAAAAATTTATGTTGTTTAAAAATTTAATGTTTGAGAAAAATTTTAACAAAATGTTAACATCTCCTATTTATTTCCGCTGAAAAAATTTATGTTATTTGTTTTAAAAAGAGGCCTTGGTGAAAAACTCCATATCATCGCGGGAGAATTTGAGACGATATGAATCATGGAAGAAATTTTTCGTTTACAAGAAAAGAATTGAATGGCATTCAAGCAGCATTCATTTCGTTTTTGTAACGTTTTTTTGGTCGTCACCCGCGATATGAGCACCGAGTTAAACGATATTCAAGAAGTGTTCCATTATTATGATAGTCGTGGAGATAGCCGCATTGCCGTTCAACAAGTATTTTATAAAACAAATTGTATTTTTTTAAATTTTGCGTACAATTTTTCAGGTGGGAACTTGCCTCCGAACGCTTGGCTATAGCCCCACTGAAGACCGAATCGCCGGTTTAACGCAGCAATTTGATAAAGGTATGCTAAATTTTCAAAAAATCGTCAAAAAAATAATTCTAACAAACCGGAGATCTACAAATTACAACGTGATTTTCCATTTTGAATTTTGCGTAAACATTTATAAAGTCTGTTTCATGAACAGCATGGCCTAATGGCTAGGACACTGGCCATTCATGTTATTGGTCGCGGGTTCGATCCCACCAGAGTCGAAATTCTTATTCTAGAGAATCATAAAAAGTTGTAAAAGCAAACTCCCCTTAAAATAACATGAAAAATTAGTTTTTTGTGAAAAGATTTTCTGCGCCGTAGGTCGCTGGTTCAATTCCAATAAGAATTTCGACCCTGGTGGGATCGAACCCGCGCCCAATAACATGAATGACCAGCGTCCTAGCCATTAGGCCATGCTGTCCCAGTTTTTTGAGTCAGAGAGAAAATAGAGGCTCTACTCTTTTGTTAAATACAATACAATAAGGTATAGGTACATTTGGGCATTCGGAGCACAGTGGCTTCATTGGATCACAGGTTGGGGCTCCGCTCCTTCTCACTCCCCGAAAATGAGTTATCCCAAACTTTTATAGCAACCGTATTGCAACCTGAACGCAGGTTGCAGCACGCTTGTCTCGAGCTTCTTTTTAGCTATCTCAACCTGTGGGATCTTTTCTCTACTTGAGGCGATGCGGCATACCACCTCTTTTGACTGTTTTCGTGTTTGTTCCGTGTTTTCGTGAGCTTGCAAACTTTTGCCTGTGGTTAGCAGAACTGTTTATCATTTCCGAAGACGGACTTTGCTCATCGTGTGTTATTGGAACCAAAAATGTTATGAAATGTGTTTTTGAATGAAGCCTCAAAAAGGAGGCAAACAACCTCACTCCTCGAAGTTGAATCACCCCATCGTTCAAGGAAATAATAAACAGACGCTGCAAAACACAAGAATAGTTCAACTATACAAAATAGGAAATATAGGAAGTTGCATGAACTACCTTATTATTATATTTGGAACCTGGTCATGAAACAGTCTTTATCTATTTTATCCAAAACATTTGGAAAATAACCGGCTTTTGAAAATTCAATCGTATCGTTATAAAAAAAAATTGACTCCTCTGGGGTTTTTCTATGTAAGGAATCGATTGCGTACATTGCTTGAAATGGTCTGTGTATTGAGACGAAAACCTGAATTTGAATTTCTGAAGGAATTTTCGAAAAATTCCACTGCCAATCGATAGAGCGCATCGAAAAACAATAGTATCCGAATTTTCGTAAAAAAAAACAAATTCCTCGTTGTTGAGGGAATTTAGTTTGATAAAAATGATCGCAATTTGCATAAATCGACCGAAATTTAGCCAACTTTGAACTAAATTTTCTCAAAAACAAAGAATGCGAATTGGGGTACTATCGTTTTCGATGCGCTATATCAAATGGCGGTGGAATTTTTCAAAAATTCCTTCAGAGATTCAAATTTTCGTTTCAATACACAGACCATTTCACGCTTCGGCAATGCGAGCAGCATACACAATAATGGGACGATCGAATGGGATGACAAGAAAGGACGATTTTTTCTTCAGATCTCATTCCTTTAAGGAATTTTTAGATAGTGTAAAAGACTTTTTTCTCAACTTTTTATCCTGAGTAAAAAAATCTTTGACACCATATCAAAATTCCTTTTAGGAGCCGAGCTGTAGATGACCAAGGTTCGATCCCTGATCAGCGATTAGTGATTCTAGTTGTGTATTTCCGAGTTCCTGCAAGACATTATGAAACGGTTCTAGTTGAATATTAACCGCATGGCTTTTTAGAAGCTCGTTTGACCATAGAAGAATTTATCCCATTAGTAAAAGAAGTGGAAAAGGATCGCCAAAAAACTCCAGAAGAATTATTAACTTGTCTGGGTAACTTTGATCGGGAAGGGAACGGACTCGTTAACACCGTCGAGCTTCGCTATGTTCTCTCGTCAATGGGTAAGTTATTATTGTTCTATTTTTTATTATTAAGCCTAAAATTTTATAGGCGAGAAATTGTCCAATGAAGAAATCGACATTCTTCTTTTGGGGCAAGAAAATGCGGATGGAAAAGTGAACATTCAAGATTTTGTGCGATTCATCACTTCTTAATGTTACATTTGTTTCAAAATGCGTGAAACTATTGTGAAATTTTGCTCATAAAATCTTTCATAATTTTTCAACAAAAAATGTGTGTGTATATGTAACTTCCCACTCCCTTCCCTACGCCATTGATTTACCTATCTTTATAATAATTAAAATTTTCTCGCTTGTTTGATATTTTACAGGGTGACACAAAAAGTGGCTTTTTTGGGCAAGTGAAAGCCAATTACAAAGAAAGTTTACAAGGCCAAATTCTGTGGGAAGAAGTTACAGCGGCTTTTTTACAGGGCACAGTTACAGGGAGGTGTTACTGAGGTGCAGTTATAGGGACGCAGATAAACATTCTTCAGTTACATACATGAAAAGTATACGACGCAGTTACAAGGAAGCAGTTACAGGAAGCATTTACAACTACGTGCTTACAGATAGAGTTGTGCATTTGACTTCAAGTATGTCAATTGACGTCAAATGCACAACTCTATCTGTAAGCACCATTTTCGCTTCAAAAATCCAATTTTTTTCCTGAATCAGGAAAGCATATTTCGAGTTAAGGAATGCGCGCAATCGATTCCCCGCATAAAATTACCCCAAGGGGGGTCATTTTTAAAAAAAGTAAATTTTCGGGTCCCAAAATGTCAAAAAGCCACTTTTTTGTTCCACCCAGTAAAAGGTTAATTGCTGAACAAACTGTGTTGATAAGAAGCCCAGATTCCGTATTGACTTTTTATTAAGTTTACTTCAAAACACAATTCATTGTCGAGACGCTTGAGGAGACGTTCGACCAACTGATAAAATTGTTTTGAAACACAGTCAAAATCAAAATCATGACAATTTTCTTTGAATTTTTTATCAATTTGACATTTGATTTTGACCACAAAAATTTATTTAAACAGTATAAATGCGACAGAAAACTTGGAATGCCTTTCGAAAAAACAAAAACATACATTATATACAATCGCATGAGAAGAAAAATTCTAGACTTAACATGGAAATACTCCTTCAAATTTCCGGTATATTCTGTTTTTTTTTAACTATTCTGAGCACAAAAAAATTTGAAAAAAAGTTGTTATTTATTATTTTAAAAAATTCATATTAAATTATAAGCAAAATTGAGAATACTATTTTTTTATCGTGAACTTGGCTCAGTGGTAGTGCTCCAAGATTCGAGTCCAAGGGTATCGGGTTCGAATCCCACTGGAGTCGATTTGATTTGGCTGGTATATTCCATCATTAGACAACTTTTTTTCAAAAAATTTTTTTAAATGTTGTTTAGAATAGCTTAAAATAACAGATATACCGGAAATTTGAAGGAGTATTATCGTGTTAAAGTCATACAATAAAGAATTAAACTATAAGTAAGGCCGAAGGAAGAACTTATCGCAAATTATTTATTTAC
>OZJO01012717.1:0-14124 GCA_900406225.1 Acrobeloides nanus | reverse complement strand
GTAGGTTCTTGAAGTTTGACTACAGAACTAAGTGTGAGTAGCAATAGAGTTGAGTAGCGTAACATTAGTATAAGAAAATAGCTGTCAAACTAAAGCTATAAAATTCCTAGCGGAAGTATCATAAGTCGGAAGTCTAATCGAATAGCGTAAAACTGGCTTATGTAGAGAGAAAAAATGCGGCCGAAACTTGCTGACACGATGTAGAATTAACTTGATCCATGAGTTGGATTGATTGTCCATCACGTAAGTACCGCATATTTCGCTTGATGAACTGTCACATAAAAAATTTCACTGGAAAATTGACTAATTCATAAACGGTCAGTAATTGTACGCATATTCAACTGGTTTTTATTGAGGGATATTTTTCGAAGATTTTATGACTGTAGTTAATATGTTTCGTCCGAAGCTATTTAAAGCAATAGGGACATGTTCATCTGTTATATAACGTTTTTCATGGCTAGCTTTACGAAAAATTTCGGCTACTTGGCGAAGTGGATAAGGAAGTCGCCCGTTCGATCTGGCAAGTTAAGCAACGTTGGGCCCGCAGGTTCGATCCCACTATGGCAAAAAATTTCGATATACAAAAAAACTTTCATTACAAATTGAAATGGAGTAAAATGGATTTTGAAATAAAAAATTTTTTGCTCCATTTGTAAGGAAAGTTTTTTGTAGATCAAAATTTTTGCCATAGTGGGATCGAACCTGCGGGCCTAACGTTGCTTAACTTGCCAGATCGGACAGGCGGCTTCCTTATCTACTTCGCCAAGTAGTCGACATTTTTCGTAAAGCCAGCCATGAACAACGTTATAACTATGCTCTTAATTGTTTTAATGCGATAATTTTCTATTTTTTGCTATTTATCTCGGAAAAATCCGAAATTTGGATTTTTGAATAGAAAACATGTATGGTTTCGCTTTATTTGTTGTTATTGTTGCAAACATACGTTGTTTACATAATCCTTTTTCTATGGACATTTCAATAAATCTTATTTATTCTTGCAATGGAATATAGGCTAAGCTTAGGCCTAGTATTAGGCCTAAGCTTAAGCCTAGGCCTATTTTTATTTCTAAGCATTTTTCTTAAAAAATAAGCTTTTTATAAGTATTTCAACATATAAGCAAAAATAAGCAATGTTTAAATATTTTTATTTCATGAATTTCGATTTTTGGTTTTTTGGACAAATTTTGATTTTTTAAAACACGTTGAGAAAACCGAGCTTTCCTCAAATGCCTGGTGCACAAAAAAAATTCGATTTTTGGTCAACATTCGATTTTTTGGTCAAAATTCATTTTCGATCAAGTTTCAATTTTTTGGCCAAAATTCGATTTAAAAAAATTAAAATTGAATAAAAGGGCCTGATTCATCAAAAGGAGCTGTTGCTTTGATTAAAGAAATCGATTTTTAATTGTTAAATAAAGCAAATGCGCAACGAAGGTGAAAAACGAATGCCCATCAATTACAAGCTGCGAATAAAATCGTGAAATTGTAAAAAATAAGCTGCTTATAAGCATCTCCCAAAATAAACATCAAGGTTCAAAAATAAGCAAAAATGTGCTTAGGAATAATCAAAAATACAGCACTAGTCCCAAGGGGTAAAAAGTGAAAAAAATTTTGTTTCCCATTTCGATGATGTTGGTGTCAATCGTCTTCTCTCATCGTCCCTCTACAACTTTTGTTTTAGCGTTAAGGGTTTAAATCTAACGTTCGCGAGATCGTCTGGACATACATTACACGTTTAATGTAATAGACATTAAACGTGTAATTTTTTAATCTTGCAAAAAATCTTGTAAATTTGTTAATCTTGCAAAAATAAAGCCAAAGTTTGTGGTGTCTATCCAAAAATCTATAGTCATATCTTTCCGAGCTAAACAGAAAAAAATAGTAGATTAATCAAAACTTTTTCCCTCGGATTACAACTATAGTCAGGTTTTCCAAATTGATATAGTCATCGATCAAGATCTCCATAAAAACGCTGTTAGCATGTCAATAAAGTCGGGAACTTTTCTTTAGCAAATGTTCCACTTAATTTTAGCTCGAACAGACGTCGCATAATAAAATCGTTAAGCACTTGTTTGTATATATTAGGTTGTCGGATATAGTCCGTTTCAGCCCCAACTATAAAAAAGCTGGACCCAAAATTCGAAGTCCGATGTTAGCATTCCGTCCGATCTGGCAAGTTAAACAACATTGGGCCCACAGGTTCGATCCTCGCAGGATCAAAACTTTTGATTTTCAAAAAAAATGTTTGATCTTAAGGGGCAAAAATTTATTGCTCCATAAAAATCAAAAATTTTTTTTGAAAATCTAAAGTTTTAACCCTGCGGATCCAACGTTGCTTAACTTGCCAGATCGGACGGTCGCCTTACTACCCACTAACAGGAACCTTTAAGGTCTGAGAAACTCAGATTTTTTCGAGACCTCAAAAGTTAAGAAGAAATGTGGAAAAAACGAATATAATAATCGCTTGATTGATTGGATATAAATTTTGACCCTGCGGGCCCAACGTTGCTTAACTTACCAGATCGGACGGTCGCCTTACTTATCCACTAAGCTATGTAGCTTTTATTTTCTNCTTGAGAGTGTGTTTATCTCGGTAGCCAATCTTTCCTTTTGTGCTTATTTTGGTTCGAAAAGACCGCTTCCGCTTTCATCTCCTTCATCTCTTGTACAATGTTGAAAGATGATGCTTCTTTTCCGTCCATCCATCCAGATTTCAATCCCGCGCATTCATATTCTTTTTCGGCTTCAAATTTGAGGTCAGCTTTCATCTTCTTCTTCTTCTGCTTCTTTAGTCACAACGGTTTGATTGTGCTTTCATTTGGAAGCCCAAGACGAAGAAAATCCTCGTCTTCTCCAACAAGTACGGAATGATGAACGAAAACGTGGCGACCGAATGAATGGGGAATGAATGAGAGGAGCGATGTTTTGGGCACGACTAACGAGACCAAACCAGCAGCGAGCAAAGAGAGGTCGCGGCCAGCAGTCATTCGCGGTCGCCACAGAGAGCCAGCCTGGTTGTATTTCTTAAACACGAAGATGGAAAAAGGAACACTCATCGCGTGCACGACTTGCGGCCGCGCACCGCACATTCTTTTGGGGTTGGACAACGACGCCGCTCGCTGGCACAGAGTGAGTGCCGCACTTTTTCTGCCCGCCCTTCTAGGAATATTATCGTCGGACAGCGATGGATGGTTTCGTGTATGCCATTCAGCCAAATCATTTTTCCTGTCCCCCATTTATCAGTGACAATCACACTGCTTTTCCTTGTTTGCCAACGAGCGGGATTCCTTCAAAATGACCAAGTTTTAAGTCGAATTTGCACTAATCGGATTTTTTCGGAGTTTCAAAACGTTCGCAAGAAGAAAAATAATTTTCGGCAGCTTTCATGTGCTTGTTTGTTTATTTGTGCAGATCGTGTCCCGTTTATATTGATTCGATTCTAATTCGTATACATACTATATGCGATGACTAATGAGAAATTTATTCATTTGTATTTTTCAAGTCTTATTTTTAGACTCGCATGATATTTTGAGCAGGATTATTTTCTATTAATTATTGTAAATATATTTGGATTTTTCATAATGTTCATCGAAACATTAGCGAAACTTCTTCACGACATTCCGCACTTAAACTTCCACTTCAAAACTGTGGACAAGTCTTTTGATTTGGATTTTGAAGGCCCTTATGTTCAAGTAGGCTTTATTTTTTTATACCGTTGAACCTCGATATAGTGACACCTTTAGGGATGGAGCTCAGGGTGTCACTATATCGGGGTGTCACCAGGGGTCATGGTGTTCCAAAGTGTGTCCAAGAGTGGAGTATGAAAATACGAAAAACGTGTACTCTAATTGCTAATAACTTATTGTAAAAGGAATTAGAAAATTTCGCTACTGTGTTAATTTTTCGACTTCGCGAATTTTGTCGAAAATTTTTTAAGTCTTGAAAAGGGTGCTAAAGGGCCGCAAAAAACCGCAGCCCCAGTCCGGCCCATTTTTTGGGGCCGTAAAAAATTGTGGCCTCGGCCCGACTCATGGACCGTACCTAACGACCCTTGGCCCTTATGCGGCCCATTTTTATCAATTTTTTCGACAAGTTGACGACAAATTCGTCATGGTGACGAAAATTTCGTCCTTTTGACTAAAATTTCATCAAGTGTTATTTTTGTGTGAAAATCAATTTTCACGTCGTAAATTTCATTTTTTGATTATTTTCAACGGTTTTGAGCAATATTAATTTTTTGACACGTGACGATGTTTTCATCAATCATAAAAGTCTAAAATTTCTTCAAAAAAAAAATTTTTTAAACGCAACTAACCATTTTAGCACAAAATTTTAGACTGAAAAATTTTCATTGACAATTTTTTCGTCCGATTTGATGAAATCTGCCAACAGGAGGTGTTAAAAAATTTGTTTTTCTCAAATTTTTTCAAAAACAAGCTAGAAATGTTCTCCACGGTGAAATACATTGACTAGATAAAAATTTTGGCCGCAAAAAATTATCCAGGGTGTTTTAGACAGGTTAGTAAATTCAAAAAATCAACGTAAAATCGGGTTTTTGAGCTTCGGACAAGATTTTGAATTTTTTCTCGCTTGGATTTGACTAGAAATGACTCTTAAAAATTTCCCCATTCGTTAATTTCGATAAATAAATTCAAATTGCAGCTTCCTTGAACCGTTTCACACTAGTCCCTGGGACCTTCGAGCTATCAAGAAAACTTCTCTTCAAGAGTTTTCAGAATCAATTAGGTATCCCACTGGACGTGAAATTAAAAAAAAAATTTTTTTCATCATCTAGAATTGAGCCCTCGATTTTATGCAGGGAATCCGAATTTCACATTTCCGAACCTGAAAATCTTTCCTCGAATCAAGAAAAGGTCATGTAGGGCCACATTTTTGACAAGAATCACATGCCATACGTCATAAATAGCCATTTCTTGATTCGGGGGAAGATTTTCAGGTCTTTCGGGGGAAGATTTTCAGGTTTTTTCTCGGAAATGTGAAAATCGGATTTTCCGCATAAAATTACCCCTAAAAGGGGTCAATTCCAGATGATGAAAAAAGAATTTTTTCGAAAAATTTCACATTCAGTGGGATATCTAATCGATACTAGTTCCGAAAAACTCTTTAAGAGACGTTTTCTTGACACCTTCCGAGTTTTCGAGACATTTTCTTGACAACTTTCGAACGGTCCATTTTGGTTCGCCGTGTAGCATTTGTGGAAACAAATTAATCTATGGCATATAGAGGAATTTGAACACTTTCAACTACACACAATGTAAATAAATATAAAACATCTGGTGTCCATTTTTTTGAATTTTGCACATGTTACTAGATTATGTGTTACTAGAATGTACGGGGAAATCAGAATAAATTTTTGAAATCATTTTCTCACTAAAAACCAAAAATCAACATTTTAATTTTTCGACAAAATGTTTTGAGAATAGGCAAAATTGGGTGCTGATTTTCCAGATTGTAGCATTTCATGTTGGAATTGCAATTTGTGCTATTTTTAAACCCAATCGTAAAATATTTCATTGTAAAAATTTGAATTTTTTTAAAGAAAAAGTACTCAGAAAACTCTGAAAACCTAAACTAGTTTGAAAAAATTAGTTTACATGAATAATGAATAACTTTCGCATTTCTTGGAAAATTGAATTATTTTCACAGAGCAACGGTTTTCAAAATCAATGAATAAAATTTTTTCCATAAAAAAATATCTGACTACCCAATTTTTATGCTTGAATGAGTTTAAAATTCTATTTTTTTAGTCGATTTTCATCTTCTGTGCCTTATCCCTGCTGTTAGCTCTTTTGTTGTTATTAATAATAATCGTTACTTGGATATGCCAATGTTGCCGTCGAAAAACCAACAATGTACGATCGCGAAGAAGAGTGCGCAACCTCTCAACAGTCCTTTTCATACTCAGTCTCATTTGCTTGTAAGTTAAATTATCTACTTGACCATACGTGGGCAGGAGGGGGGCATAATCCACTTCATTTCGCCGCATTTGCGAAAAAAAGGTACCCAATTCGCATTTTTCTAGCGAAGCGCGAAAAATTGGAAATTTTTATGTGAAAAATGCGAAATGGGTAATCAAAAATGCATAATTCGCCAAAAATAACATTAAAATCACGAAAATCGCCAAAAAATTCGCATATACCAAACTCGCGAAAATTCAATTGTTTAGGTGGCGGTGGCCGAGTGGCTAGAGATGCTGGCAACAGTGTCAAAGGTCCTCGATTCGATCCCGGGCGAAGTCACAAAGATTTATAGACCCAATTCGAACAAAAATGCGGAATGGGTAATAGACCCAGTTCGCATTTTTTGGTCGCTGATCCCATCCCTTACCCACGTATGTACTCGATTATCTATAAGCTATTTTAGTATACTTCTGGGAGTCGGTCTCTTTGGGAATGATCATATTAATAAAGGAGTGAACTCAGCTATTGCCAGTCTCGATGACGTAAATCGAAATGTTAAATTAGCCATTTCGCAGGTGAAGAAAACATATGCACATATTTTTTTATGGCTTCGTTTGTTTTAGTGTGATAATCTCAACTCCACACAATATAGTGCAGTACAACATGTAGACGAATTGGTGAAATTAGTAGATAGGAAAACAAAAGAGATTCCCGATATCAATCAAACGGTACCGAGGGAAAATTAAAAAAAGAAGAGTAATGGATATTTTAGGCATATAAAGAAGTGGATACAGCCCTGACGGCGGTTTCCGACAAGGTCGAAGAGATCAAAACGCAATTAGAAAAAATCGGCAAGATTTTGGTTGATGTCAAGTTTTTGGACAAGGCTGAAGTTTACGGAGATAGGATCGAATTCGAAAGGTATTAGTGTAGTTTTTAGTTTTTTTTTGAAAAATTTAATATTAGCATTTGGGTTTTGTTAAAGGGGGAGTGAGACGAGTTATCAAAAAAATTTTTTTTAAATTTTTTCGACAAACGTTAAAAATGTTTGATGAAAAAAAGAATGTTTTTGAGAAAAATCAAAAAAATTTTTTGTTTTTTGGCCATTTTTAGATGTTTTTTAGCCTTTTTTACAATTGGAATTTGTACAGCAAGTTTCAATCAATAAAAATTTGCATGTGTGGATAGAGGCTAAAAATGTGTCAGATTTTATTCATCATCAATCACTCTCTTCATAAAAATCGGATATATTGTCATCAAAATTTTCTTTCTCAGCAAAATAATCGGCCGATTTGGCCGGTGGGTTCTCTTCAAACTCTTCATCATCTTGAACTTACGGATCTCCTGGACCATCTTCCATATTCTTTTCCCTTACTCAGGATATCAATTTCCCTTTCAATTCATCTTCTTCATCGAGTAATTCAGGATCAAGATTCATTTGCTCAGTATCTGACATTTTACGTTCAAAATATGTTGCAACGATACAAAATAGAATTTTGAAATTCCACCACGAACAAAAATTTTTTTCAATTTTCCTCGAAAACAGTATTTTTTCATCGTTTCGAACATTTTTTACGTTTCTCGAAAAAATTTTCGACCCTCCGTCTTTAAGATTTCTTTGTGTTATTCTAATAGCTATTCCATAACTTTACTTGAGAGAAGAAAATTGAGTCTTTTCATACCATTAAAAATATTTTATGTTGTGTTGCTTAGTGACCGCACCTAATTATAGCATAGATATTTATGTCCATTTGACATTTTTGAGCTATACTTTCCAATATCAATAACAAGTTTAGCATGTTTCAAGCCTTCAACTAGAAAAAACATAAAAAAGATGCAGAAAAATAAGTCTGGTGGAACCATTCATTCTGTGTGAGTAGTTTTTCACACTTTTTGAAAGGGATGAATGGTTTTTGTTTTGGTTCATTGCCTTTCTCCCGTCCTTTATCCCGATCTCCTTTTCATGGATTCGCATTCTTATTATTATTCGCCGGTTTACTCATTGAGCAATCTTTCAATCTCCGGCAGACACATTCAATCCCATCAATAATCGTCCATTCTTTCGTGAATTCGGCACTTTCATTTCTCATCTCATTATAGTTATAGGATGGGCTACATAATGTCGAAAAAGTGCCGATACTAACCCAACAACTTTAAATGGCATAGTTTTATCAACTTTAAAGTTATCTCCAATAAAAATTGCTTCAAAAATTCTTTCGAAAAGAATATGCACTAAACAATTTTAAGAAGAAATAAAAGTTTAGCCAAATATTTCTACAAAGTTTCTTATTAGGTTAAATTTCAAACGCAATTATCTCGGAAACTACAACGTTTCAGAACATGCCGTAAAAACAAAACATGGCATGAAAATCATGAACTTTTCGAATATTAACAAAAAATGGAAACTTTTTCCCTATTGTATGCTATAATTACGTGCGGTCACTAAGCAACACAACATGGGGGGCTACCCACGTGGAAAATTTTTTTCTAGAAATGACTCATCTAGGGGTAAAAACATGCTGGGAATCCGAATTTGGCATTTTCAAAGCGAAAAACGCTTTCCTGATCCAGGGAAAGCCTGTGTATTGAAGCGAAACGTAGCAAAAATGCGATTTTTGCGACTTCACTTCGAAAAATCGAATTTTGTCCAAAAAATCAAATTTTTGCCATAAAAACGTCACAATTATGTTGTGTTATAAGTAGCTCCAGAAATTTTTTCTATGCAAAAAAATCTGCTCCGAAAGGCAGTTTTCTTGTCAAAAATGATCTCACTTTGAAAAATTTTAATCCTCGACCTATAATCGAGATATCCTGTCTTGAAACCATCTTCATTGAATTTCTGAGCCCGATTCTTTACTACTAAAAAACCACGTCGAAAAAACTCTTTTCCTATCAAGATATACGCTAAAAAAGGCCCGACAGATATTATGAAAACACCTAATATGTTAAAAAATTCATGGCCTTTTAAAAACATTTACATAGTCTTGTTTGTTGGTTGTTATTTGAAACCACTTTAGTTTTTATAACAGCTTGAGTCAATGAGGAGAGAGAGTGTATCATTTTTCATACTTGATTTATCTTTTTTTAGGTCTCAAATTTCCTTTTTTAAATTTTAAAACAAAATATCTTGTAATAAATTTGCTTAAATTAAACATTTTTACATTTGAATTTTATCGATTAGGTATCACACTGAACATGAAATTTTTCGAAAATTTTTTTCATCATCTGGAATTGAACCCTATAGGGGAAATTTTATCCGAATTTCACATTTTCGAGACCCGAAAATCTTTCCCCGAATCAAGAAAAGCGAAAATTTTTAGGTCTTGGAAATGTGAAATTCGGATTCGCCGCTTAAAATTACTCATAGAGGGGTCAATTCTTGATGATGAAAAAAATTTCACGTTTAGTAGGATATCTAATCGATACTAGTTCCAAATTTTAGATGGATACTTGGCGCTACTCTATTGTCAATAATGTTCGCAGTTTTGTTTGCTGGCATTATCGCATTTTGCAGACAATCCCGCAAGGGTGCCATCGTTTTCAGCGGATTAGGTCTCGCAATATTTATACTTGCTTGGATTATCTTTTCGGTGGTGTTTCCTTTAAGCATCGTAAGTTTATTCAGCACAAACATTTGCTATATGAAAAAATTTAGGCACATGCCGACTTTTGTGTTTCTGGAAATAAGTTCCTAAGTAGTAAACTGAATAAAGAAATCATCGAAAGTTTACACTTTTACAAAACCTGCGAATATCATCCCACGCATGACAACGTGCCCCCAAACATCCCATTAGCCAAGTTGAGCACTCATTTGACGTCGATTCAGGAGGCCGAAACACATCTGGAAAATCTTCTCAACAGCTTCTTTAACCAATCAGTTGAAGTAAGGGGGGAATTTTGAGTTTGTGTGAGTGTATCTGAACAAGTTTAGATTCAAAACGCCACTCGATTAATTGATGGTGATGTGAGCCAGGCGTTTAAAAATATTGGTGCATTGGAGTCGACACTTTCATGCTATGCCATTCGTGAAGATGTGGTCAGTATGCACGAAGGCTTTTGTACAGCTGGAATGTACGAAGAACTAAAATCTTTTCTTGAATTAAAGAACCGGTCCATTGGAGAGAAAAGTTGTCATTTTTGTTGATATTCAGAAAGTTCATAAAAAATGAAATATTTTTTGTTTTTACGGCATGTTCTGAATCGTTGTAGTTTTCGAGATAATTGCGTTTGAAATTTTGAATTTATGTACATGTTTTCGTTGTACTATACAAACTTTTTTGAAGTCAAATTTTCAAACGCAATTATCTCGAAAACTATAACGATTCAGAGCATGCCGTAAAAACAAAAAATGCTCCATTTTTCATGAACTTTACGAATATCAACAAAAAATTGGCAACTTTTTTCCCACTGGATTGGTCCTTTAAAAAGCATTTTTTTAGATTAGGTGCAATCATATTGTCGCTCTCGCTGTTGCTTATGGGCATCGTGCTTTTTGTATTGCTTGTGGTAGTCTCCAAGTCATGGGACTTGTTTATAAGATTGTAAGTAAAGTCTGTCTCTCATGAAGAGATTTCTTTAGCATAGCCTAATGGATAGCATCACAGACTTCGAGTTTGAAGACCCGTATTTTCGCATAAAATTACCCCTAGGCAAAATTTTTTATCGGTTATGGACAATGCAAACAGGTTTGGCTCTGAGCGGGATTGAACCTGGGTTTTCAAACTCGAAGTCTGTGATGTTATCCACAAGGCTATCGAGCATTACCGGAACCTTAAAAGCGTTTTAAAGCTTCGGTAATGCTCGAGTTCTCGCATAGAAATACCCCTATAGAGATATTTTGGTTAAAAGTAAACAACTTGAAAAATTTTGAAATCGCAAAAGTGCCTTTTTTGGGACACCCTGTATTTAGAAATCATCATTTTATCATAATGACATTCCTTTTCTAGACCATCCGACTATGTTGAAGTTGGCGAAGACGACCCTTTCTATCCAAGAGCACAAGACAGTGCAATCCCAGCGGACATTTACGGAACCCATGTCTTCAATCCAAGAACTCGTTTTACTAACTCCATGTAAAAGAAAAATCTTCATTTCCATAAATAACTTTATTTAGGGACAGAACAGAGCCTTCGACTGGAACTACAACTGCTAGCGGACTTCCTAACGGCCAACACCCATCCACACCTCTGCTCGATACCGCCTGGCAAAGAAACAACGCTTCAGCGCCGAATGCTTCAGTCCCTGGATCGATATCTGCAAATCATAACCCTAACAGGTTTATATAGACTACATAAAATTTGCATAAGATATTTTCGATGTTGTGACGCATTTTATGCTTGAAAATTTTTGCATTTTGTGGACAGCTTGTTTTTTCTTTAAATTTTTTTCAAAAATTGTCAATCCGATTTTACCTCCACTCCACAACTAATTCTACTAAAATGTGCAAAAACTCTACACAAAACTTTATGCATGAAAATATTTTTTAGTGTATTGAGAACGTCTGCCTATGCGACAGAAGATCCGTATCGCTATCGCGGCTTCCAAGAGCAATTTGACGTTTAAGCTTTGTAACATTTGGCTATTAACTGTATATTATTGTTGTTTGTTATTTTAGTGTTCGATAGGAAATAAGTTGAACCGTTTCATAAAAAAAGGAATCATAAAAAAATACAGGGAGTGCCGCAAAAAGTGATTTTTTGGGACCAGAAAATTTATTTTTTTAAATGTAATTTTATGCTTCTAGGGGTAAGTTTATGGGGGGAATCGATTGTGCGCATTCCTGAACCCTGAAAATGCTTTTTTGACGCTGGTTCAAGGAGAAAATTGTGTTTTTGACCATTTTCGCTTCAATAACAATTCTTCCCTGAATCAGGATCAGTGAAGCATTTTCAGGGTTCAGGAATACGCATAATCGATTCCCCGCATAAAATTACCCCTATAGGGTCATTTTTAGAACAATACATTTTCGGTCCCCCAAAAATCCGCTTTTTTAGCACATCCTGTACAACTTATTTTTTTAATACTTGATCAGTTCATTTTTAGAGATTTCTTAATCATTCAAAGAAGTTAGTTAAAAAATTTACCCTCAAATATTTTTTTGACATAACTATGCTTCCCTATAATTAATATGGATAAAAAATTTGAATCGAATAAAAAACAGACATAAAATTACCTCATCTGAGAGTGAAAAATATTTTAGAAACTTTTTATATGCATGTGTTATGTTTGATAGCCATTGTTGCGTTTGTGTTTAATTGACATTTTTGTATATACAAATTGTTCATTTAAAAAAATAAAATATTGATTGCTTAATGAATTTTGAAACACCCCATTTGGGAGAATCGATTTTTAGCCCAATGCAACACGAACTTTAATCAGTTCACGACCAAAGTCAACAAAATGTTAATCACTGTGAGGATGGTTGTTTGTCTAAATAATCTCGCATATGATGGAACCAATTCCATTATGCAATTCGGGTATGGTAATACATGTTCTCCTGTATCCAAACATTTGTCACAGAATTTACCCGTGTGCCTAGGGGGACAAATGCATTTGTTATGAGGGTCATACTTGTCTAAAGTTCAAAAACTTATATTCAACGAGGAGAAAGTTAGGACGTTCGGTACGACACATTCAGCATTCAAAAATGACATCATAACTTTTTTATTTTCAAGTTTTTTGATCAAGTATAACCAAATTTTCTTGACAATTTTATAGGGGTTTACGGGGAAAATCCAGTCCATTTAAAAAAAATTCGGAGTCGAAAATATTTGCTTCTTACCAAATGGGTCGTTTCGTGCCGAACGTTCCTATCACACATGGTCAAAGAGGAGAGGAGTCTCCTCTTCCCTCCCCCCCCCCCCAACCAATCCGACAAAAAGGCCAACAATAGGACCAACCCGGCATCGAAGCGGCAGGGTTGGTTCCTTTTTTTGGCCAAAATTGTCGAAAAAAACATAAGGGGGAACCAAAGCAAATTGTTGACAATTGTAGGGACCTAATCCAGCACCAGACCCCCCTTGTTTATCCACCTATGGTCCCTATGCCGAAATTTACCTGGGTAGCCATGATGGCACACAATTTGATCACACTAAAAATAGTTTTTCATAGAAAAAATCAGATAAAAAATCTCACATAGCCACCTTCAAATCCATACTCGCATTCACAAATGCCTTGCTGAAGCTTTCCATTCACACATTTTCCTACCTAAACTCGAAATATTTTAACGAAAAGTTTCGCATATTCATACATATTGACATTTGGATCCAAAATAATAGCCGTGACACTTGCAGTGCCCATTATGATAATCGCCTCTATCGTTACACTAAAAGCTATTTATCAAACCATATTCGCACTGTGTTGGTGTAATACCTGATCGGCTACTGGTATGTTGCACAATTTTCCGGTGTAATGCTCATCACATATGCATCTAGAACGAGCATAATTTATTGTGTTAAACGTTGATTATAGAATTGTTACTTTCGACTAAAGAAATGACTCTCGGGATCATAACGTGGGCCGACGCTAAGACCATGCTCTACAATGATTTTCGTACATAAAATAAAACTTTAAAGAATAACAAACCACAAGCAAAATCTACGCACCGTGGCCCAGTAAAAGGATAAATATACGCTAAAGTTATGTTTTATGGTCAATTTGACAAGAAACCTAATTACAGCATTTTCCATTTGAATATGTGCCCCCATGCGCACACATAGTTCCATTTTTTAGTATTTCCAGCAATTTGCGTTTTACTCTAAAATTTACGTCGCCAGCGGGGATTGAACCAGCATCATACATACCAACATGACTATATATGAAAAAATAAATAACAGTAAAATGATCTACGACCAAAATAGGCAGGATCAATTCAAAAAGGCAAAATTTGGCTAAATATGTTTGAAATTTCTCATTTTAATCAAAATTCATCATTTTTTCGCCAAAAAATCGTCATTTGTTGTACATTTTCAGTTTAAAATGGCAATTAAAAAAATTTAATATCCAAGATTCAATTAGAACCGGAACCGAATGGAACTGGAAATGAATGGACTTGGAACTGGAACCGATCCATTTTAGTCTGTTTTTTGACTCCAGTCGGTATTAATAGCATTAACATAATCAAGTAATTTTTGAAATTAGGCAAAAGTTTTCGGACCCGACCGGGATTCGAACCCGGACCTCCTGGCTACCGTCCAAGAGCACT
>OZJO01012707.1:0-23919 GCA_900406225.1 Acrobeloides nanus | reverse complement strand
CCCCCCCCCCACTAAAATTTTTTGGACATTCATCCATCAATCCTTCCCGAAAATGCTAAATTTTTTGAAAAATCATAAAGGGGAGGGGATTGGACTTAAGGTGATGGGGATAGCACAAACAGACAGACACACAGCGCGTTTAATGTCTTAGGATTCACAACTGAGACTCGAACCCTGAACCCCGCAGACGAAAACTATTTGAGAAATACTAGTTTTTAAGTTTAAAGTGCTCAGAAAATTACAATTTTTGTAGAAAAAATTGAAAAATTTAAGCCATTTTTAGTTTAAAAATGGAAAATTTTGGTCATTTTTGATATATATAAAAATCATAACGAGGACCATTATGATTGTTGAAAAATTATTTCCAAAAGTTGGGCTAAAACATGCTGGGCGACACTTTTTTTTCGGTCTCCTCCCCATTTTCAAAAAATCATTGGTCTCTCAAAAAAATGCTTTTAAAAAAGCGCAATCCTGTTCTAGAATCACTTGTATAAATGAACTTCAATTTTTCAAATTTACGTGCGCCCTCTATGAAGTCAAACTTGTGCCATTTTTGACTAAATCTGCAAATTAATATATATTGTTTTTTTAGTTCAGCTTGTTAGGGTTTATTTTACTGTGTGTAACAATTATTTTCTTGGTACTCGAACGTTCGTTGCATACAGCTTTTGGAATCAATTGTTTACTTCTTAGCGTTTTTGATGCAATATTAATGGCAGTAATTTTTTTAGGTGAATCTCCAATTTATTTGTCCAGGTAATTTCTCTTCAATTAAAACTAATATAAACTGGGAGCGAGTGCCTTCGTCACTAAGTAAATCTCCTAAAATGCTCCATTTTTCATGATCTTTCCGAATATATATTTTTTCATATGATTGTAACTTACTGGACTAGTCCTTTAAAGGGCCAGTCTAGTTATGCGGAAATGATGCCATGTTATAGCGCACAAAATTTGGAGCATTTTTTGTTTTTACAGTAAATTCTGAATCGTTATCGTTGTCGAGATAATCGCGTTTGAAGTTGGCAATTTTTGGAATTAGTTTTGAATTTCCCGCCAAATTTGAAAGGGTTTTGGCGGGAAATTCAAATTCAAAACTAATTCCTAAAATCGCCAACTTTAAACGCGATTATCTCGACAACAATAACGATTCAGAATTTACTGTATAAACAAAAAATGCTCCATTTTCATAAATTTTCCGAATATATATATAAATTATGGCAAATCTTGCTAATCTAAAGAATTTTCAATTTTTGACCTCCTTCAGTTTTAGCTATGGAAACATTTTTTAGAGCCCGACTTGACCATGATCGAGGTGTCATTTTGTAAGTCAGATATTCTAGTTTCTCATAATAAAATCAGATCCATGCAGCCAAATTCAAATTTTGAGAAAAATCAGAAAATGTGAAAATTTTCCTGAAATTATTACATATTATATAGGTATAAGTTAGCATATCTTCTGAACGATTGAGTTTCACAACATGGTCTATGAAATTTGTAGCATTTTTCAAGGGCTATCCATTGACACAAAAACCATCCCAAGCGGATTTAACTACGCTGAAATAAAGCCTATTGTTTCAATTAGGAAATTTTTGCATATTCGTATAAGGCCCATATGCCGTATCTCAAAAACTATAAGTCGAATCGAAAAAGTACTTCAAATCGTGTTAAGCGTCCTCGAAAACGGGGATATACATTGGTTTCAATGAAAACGGAACAACTTAGTTACTGTGCCCTTCCTAGGTTCGAGTTTTCGAGACATTGCCTCTTAAGGATTAAAAATTTTAGATACCTAACGGAACAATTAATGAACGATTATCAATTGAATCCTACTCCCACAATTAAACCGAATGGATTCCTTGAACTTTTATTACACTATATTCGAATCATAACACCATTTGAAACAATTACTATTTATATCATTTTTACTACCAGACAAATAACTTTCATTTTACGTTTAATCAAAGCAGCAAATCGATATGTTGCATTATACTTTCCATTGAAAAATATTTTTACTATAAAAAATACACTGTATATTAGCTTTTTGGTCACCATTTTTTCAATTTTAATGTTTGCTCCGTTAATTATTGCGCCAAGTAAAAATAAATCAAAAAAGAAAGAAAACAAAAAATAAAACTTTAGAAATATGTTTGATGCAAATCAGTTCTTATATTTATGGTTATTTTACTGATTGTGCTGAGGTGTATTATTATTTCAATTTTATATTTGAATTATGCATGGCTTTGTGTAGTACAATACTGGACATTGCATCGTTTGTCAAATTGAGAAGATCCAAACCGGCAAATAATGCAAAAAATCTTAGGCGAAAACAAGAAATTATCATGCTGATACAAGTAGGTAGTCCCAACAGGGCCGTAGTCAAAGACCAAGTTTGTGGGGAGCATCAAAAAAATTTTTCATTGAAAAAATTGAGTTTTTTAAAGAAGAAATTGATAAAAACGATTAAAATAAACGGTGCTACTAAGCATTAGCTGCCACAAATGACTAGGCTATTTTTTCGAAAAAATTTTTTTCATAAAATTTTCTAAAAAAACCCTTCGTCGATGCGTGGAATCCAAGAAACGTACTCCTGTTGTCTAAAAATTTTTTCTTGACCCTATATCGACTAGCACCTTGTCTCAAAAAAGGGTTTTTTATGTCAAATTGGTGCTAATTTGGCCTGAAATTTTGTATTCGGAGGGTTTGGCGATCACTCATTATTTAAAATCTTGTATTCTATTGATGATCACAGCTTTCTATCTGTTTTGGGTGGTTAATGCATTGATTGGCGATGGTTTTGTAAGCCAATAATTCTACTTTTGGTTACGTTCAGCTTATTCCTTAGCCAAATATGATAGGGGAGTCTCTAGGGGCACCACTAGGAGGAGCAACCATCACCCCCTGTGGCCCTAAAGAGGGTCTTTTTTTCATAAAATTTTCTAAAAAAACTATATGGGTTTTTCGATGCGGTAAATCCAAAAACTCACTTCTGAATCTGAAAATTTTTTCTTGACCCTATTTTGAGTTCACGAGATTAGGATCGATTTCGTGATTTAACATTTTCGAATTTTCTTACCTGTTGAGTGTTATTTTAGAATTGTACAAATTTATTGGTATTTGCTGTTTCGTTGATGCCTTTTATTATGATGTTAATACTGAATATGATTAATGTCTGTTTGTTAAACCAACCTATTGGTTCGATATTAAAGATGGTTCACCTAAATTCATTAAAAATTGTTATTGGACATGGATTTGATGCGTAAATTTATGAGTTGATTACCTGCACTTATATTATTTTTTAGTGGGCTAAGTTTAATTTTATTGTATAGATTGGCAAAATACAATAGAGTGCATGCAGAAAGCGTACAAAATTTTATAGTAATGCAAGCAAAGAATAGAAGGAATTCGATTTATCCAACAGAAAATTGACAAAATAAGGATTGCGCAAAAAGTGCACTTTTGGTGTTTTTTTACTTGAATTTGAGTTACTGAAATTTTTTCTAAATATGAACCATCGGGGGAAATTTATTTGAGCAATCTACAGGATGAACCGGACCACTTAATCATTTCAACTTTATCCATTCTCTTTCGTACTTTTATTTGACATTTCGATATGAATAATGCCTGTTTAGCAGCAAAAATGACTGAGATGCGACCCTCGATTATCAAACTTCACGAAAAAGGCAAATCAGAAAGAGATAGTGGAATCGTTGAAGCGAGCGCTAACCAAAGCTTGGGACGAGATCACGGTGGAAACTCTGGCGAAGATCGTGGGCAACTTCCCAAAGCACCTCAAGGCCTGCGTCGAAGCAGAAGGTGGCCATTTCGAATAATCAATAGTTGTTTCTTGTTTTTTAGTTGTTATGTTATGTTTTTGAATAAAATATAATTAAATGTGATCGATAAATGTTAAAATGATTAAGTGGTCCGGTTCATATCTAACACCCTGTACATACTCATTGGATAGGTGAGATTCTGCTATTCGAACCAGGACCAAGAATTTGAACCAAAAATAAAGTTTGTCAAAAATACACCAAAATGGTCAGAAATTGTTGGCCATAGCCCAAAACGGTAAAACAACTCATTTTTTGGCAAAAAAATAAGTTAACACGGGTTTTGGGATCTTACTACGCTAAAAATATCGAAAAATCACCATTTTTCAAGAAAAAATTAGCTTGAACTCAAAAAACTCCTGTGCTAACATACCAAACCCAATATACCAAAATTTTCCTGGGAATCTGGGCTACATATTTTGTGACAACCACTTTGGGTGAAAGCTCTCGTAGCCGAGTCAAAAATGCCGATCTTTGCCAAAAACCCGTTCGAAACATCGAGGTATGCTCAAAGATTGAAGTATAACTTTTTATTGAAGCGAAAACTTGCTATAGGTATCTGTATAAAAGTTGTAGTGCAGATTCTTACCATTGTAGTGAGAGGTCATTGAGCTCTCAAATCAATTCCTACGAGGAGATATGTCCATTATAAGATCCCTTAAAATTTTAACGAGGCACACACAAAGATTGGGCCCTAGATCCTATGTAGGAAATTTTTTTTCAAACATTTTTTTGGATATTGATCAATTCATAGCCATAAAACATTTGCGACACATCTTACAATCCGTTTTGGGTGTGTTAACAGGTGTACTCTGAATTAATAGTCCCCGAAGAGCAGGGATTATTATACACTTATTTTTTGATCTATATCTATGCTGATTATGCCATGATCTTGATCTCAGGCCGGGCAGCACACGTGTACAAACCTCTCCCAAACCCCCACCCAAATTGGGTGGGGCCATGCGCTGCACGTGAGCAAAAAGTGGACTCGCGCGCAGCGCCACAAAAAATACATAATAGTCCCAAAAAATACATAATATTTAATGGAACCTATTTAACCGAGTAAATATTTTATTTATTTGAGTAGACAACGGATAAGCCTATGGCTAGGCCAAGGTTAAGCCTAAGCCCAAGTCTAAGCCCAAGACTAAGCCTATGGCTAAGCCTAATACTAAGGCTAAGCTTAAGTCTAAGTCATGGCTAAGCCTATGGCAAAGCCTAAGGCTAAGCCTAAGGTTAAGCCTATGGCTAAGCCTAAGTCCAAGGCTAAGCCTATGACTAAGCCTAAGGTTAAGCCTATGGCTAAGCCTAAGCCCAAGGCTAAGTCTAAGCCTAAATATACTCAGATAAATATTTTATCTACTCAAATAATAATATTCCATATTTAATTACTCAATATTTGCTTTCCAAGAATCCACCCTTAAATCTAGAATTCAAAAAATTAAAAGGTCGCATTTTCTTCCAAATGGTCAAATATGAAAAATATCTAGAGATCTCTTTTTAAAACAAACAAAATCTTGACCTTTTTCAAAAAATAGAGTACTTTTCCAAGTTTTGTAAATAATCTCCCACAGTTCTTCTTCTTCAACTTGACAGAAATGATAAAGAGTGAGTCAAAAAATCATATGACAAGCGAAAGAAAAATTAAAATATTTGAACAAACATTTTTTTCACTAAGCTGGTTCAAGTAAGTTCGGCGCATATGAAGTGTATTTTTTTTTTGAAAAAGTATGTAGTATAATTTCTTCCACATCAAAGTCGAAGTACAAATTTTTAGAAAGTACAAATAAATATTTAGAGAGTAAAAATAAATATTATCTTGACGATTAGCCTAATCATGAAGAAGTTTTGAAAATAATCCTATAATTCCCGCAAAATAAACTTTACATTGATGCTATAAAAAAAGAACGGATTACAAATGTCAACAAAAATTGGTTCCGAACCGATTTCTCCTCCTATTCAAAATCCTATCTCGAGTATAAAAAGTTAATGAGTTTCATTTGAAGAAAAAGTTATCGCTATGGCCCAAGTTGTTTCTTCTAATAATTATTTAATGCCTGAAAAAGTTTCATCTACACAAGAGGTAATGTTTTTCTCATTGCTTTTTTGGAAATTTCAAATTTTTAGGCATTAACACTAAAAGTATTTTACAACACAATGCCTGTCAAGATCAAGATGCAACGTCTAGGGCTTGTATGTTACGAAGAAAGTTTTACAGGAAAAGAAGCTGTGGACCATTTGGAGTCAATATTGCCGCTAATACTTTTAACCGAAAACTATAATAGGTATCTTTAAGGAACTATCGGAATACAAAATCTAGAAAATAAAAAAATCTAGAAAAAATATTCGGAGCTAGTATACTTTGTCAATCGACAGGAGCAAAAATGAAAAAAAATTTTTTGAATTTTTTTAACAAGTGACCCTTTAGGGGTAATTCTATGCGAAAAATCGATTGCGCGCATTCCCGAACCTTGAAAATGCTTCCTTGACCCTGGTTCAGGGAAATTTTCGCTTCAATATACCGATTCCAGGGCCGTGTCCCATAAAAAATAGTGCAGAAAAAAAGGCAGACACACACGCACATTTGCCTTTAAATAGTATAATAATTTTTAGAGAAGATTGTATCAAATTATTACAGCAATATGTTAACAGAGGATATTTTGTAGATGTTCAAAACAAGAAGAACAAAACTTTTCAAGACGACGATACATGTTTATATAAGTAAAAAAATTTTAGAATCGTAAAAAAATATTGTGAAAACTTTTAGTTTTCAACATGAAGTGATCGGAAACGATCTAAATGAAGGAAAAAATCGAGTGGGGAATTATCGACAACAACCAATTTCTTCCATCTATACGAAGTTGATAGCATTTTTGGAATTATATAAATACGAGGAACTCTTTTGTAAGTCCTCTCTTGCAACATAAAATGTCATTAAAAAAATTTTAGATACTGAAACTTCACCGTTTAATAGTTGAAAAGAAAAATGCTACAAATGGGTGTTGCAAGCATATGACATGCACTGTATATAAACATATTCCATCATTTTTTTTCATTTACATAATATTTTTAAACTTATTTTTTGTGCCTGTTTACAAGAAGAATAAAGGTTGTTTTTTCGGAAACAAGCTATCGTACTCATCACAAGCAACTGCAAAGCTAACGCAAGCTATCGTACGAAAGTCATCGTACGAGTGTAAAATTCAATCGTACGACGGGCGAAATAGCCACAAGCTATCGTACGAGCACGATGGCTCGTACGACGAAATTTCGTACGATGAGTCATCGTACTTTTATAGTACGGCTTTTTATTTTTGTCGTACGACGTCGTATGACATGTCGTACGAAATATCGTACGACACTTTGTACGACGCCTCGTACGACAAATTCGTACGATGAGCCGTAGTACTTTTATAGTACGGCATTGTATTTTTGTCATACGACGTCGTATGACATGTCGTACGATGCGTCGTACGAAATATCGTACGACACTTCGTACGACAAAAAGGCATTGTCGTACGACAAAGTACGATAGTAAGACAAATTTCGTACGATGCTATGGTACTGCGTCGTACGACAGCTTGCGGCGATTTCATCGTACTTTTACGTTAATTTTATGATCGTAAGATGACTTCGTACGATAGCTTGTGAAGCCGTCGTACTTTTGCTTGCGTTCAGTACGATAGAATGTGCGAGCTTGTGCCGACCCTTATAGTTTGGTCGTACGACGCGTCGCAACATGACAGAATTATAAATCCCGCCTATAGGTTTTGAAGTTGATGATCAAATTTAATGAAAACTTTCGCAAACATTGCCTGAACTGCAATATAGTTTGAATATTGAAACGAAAATCGATTAAATTTGAATGTTCAAAAATCCGCAACTCGGCATTTCCGAAAAAACAACCTTTACCCAAGTTTGAGCTTTATCAAGATAAAAATTTTTTTAAAATTATTTACCACCCAACTAACTAGACTACGGAATCAAGCATTCCCTTGCTAGTTGCTTATATCTTATGTGTGAAACGCATGTGTCTGTATTTTTAACTTTTTTACGGAATCTGTGTAAAAATAAACTTTCGAACTTTATAAGCTAATTTATTTCTTGACAACATAATTTATGATGATTTCAATCATATGATGACCAAATTTAGCAAAAGACCAATTAGGCCAAAATTTAATTGGCATCATATATGAAAAATTCAACTTGTATATTAATGATAATAAAAATACGTAGGTTAATTATTCAGTGCCATCTCACCAAGTTGTAGTAAGCAAACAACTTGTAGACACTTAATTAACAGCCTTTTACATATTTTTCAAGGTATGAATGATCAAGAAACAATTGCAGGGTGAGGCAAAATAAACCGGTCACCTGATATCTTTCAATTATTGCAACTTTTTTTTGAAATTTAATATCCGAAACTTTATTTAAATGTTTTTTCCTTGGACCCCATGACAACGTCGTCGTGGAAAGAGATCATTTTGCGATGAAGAATGATGCTTCTAGCAGGATTCCGCCCCAGCTCACAAGACAAACGAGACTCAAGAAAAGTTGTCGGAAGAATGCCCAGATTTCATTACAAGAGACGAGTGGCTTTCAAATTCACCCGAATTGAACCCGTTGGATTATTCTGTGTGGAGCATTCCCCTGCGATAAGCCCCATGACAACGTCGAATCATTGAAGCGTGTATTGAAGAAGGCGTGGAAAGAGATTAGCGTCGAAACTTTGGCAAAAATCATAGACAACTTTCCAAAGCGTTTGAAGTCTTGTAAGCGCAAGGAGAAAGCCAATTTGAATGAATTTTGTTAATTTTTTTGTTTTTTGTTATGTTTTCAATAAAAAGATGATATTAAAAACCTTCAAAAATTAAAAATATCACGTGACCGGTTTATTTTGCCTCACCCTGTGTAGCACAGGATTTGTAGCAGTCTCAAATGACCATATAGGAAAAGCTTAAAAACCAACTTTTCATCAATTCCATATCAGTTGTGAATTTTCTTTGAAGAAATGAGTCTTATTACTGTAATCTATCATCAAGAATTGTTAATCAATTCTTCTATGGTATATGAACATATTTGTACAAATGGAGTTCATAAATTTCTAGCTTATAATAACACTTATTCCAAATGTGTATGCGATCCTCAAAGTATTTTTGAAACCTTTGAACAAATCGGGTTTACTAATGGAGTAACTATGTCGCTGGTTAGTTTTATCAAATTTTAACAAAAACTTTGTTATTCATTTTTCTTCTCTCATCGAGCCCTATCGATTGGTATAGTCAAAATTTCAAAAAATAATATCTCCGTCAATTTTAATGCTATTCTTTTCGTTAACCACATTTTTAAAAAAATCTTATATAGAATTTTAAGGAAAATGTGATCAACGAAAAAAATAGCATTAAAATTGACGGAGATGTGATTTTTTGAAATTTGGATTTTGGGGGACCGTACTATCGAGAATCCACTGTAAATCATAATGAGGACCATTATGATTTTTGAAAAATTATTTCAAAAAGTTTGACAAAAACATGATGAGGACTCTTATGTTTTTTCGGCCTTCTCCTCATTTTCAAAAAAAGCATGGTCTAAAAAAATCACTGGTCTCTCAAAAACATCCAAATGCTGTTAAAAGTGCATGCTGGCAACCCTGTCCTAGAATCACTTGTGTAAATGAACTTCAATTGTGTAAATGAACTATGAAGTAAAACTTGTGTCATTTTGACAAAATCTGCAAATTAATATATTGTTTTTTAGTTCAGCTTGTTAGGGTTTATTTTATTGTGTGCAACAATTATTTTCTTGGTACTCGAACGTTCGTTGCATACAGCTTTTGGAATCAATTGTTTACTTCTTAGCGTTTTTGATGCAATATTAATGGCAGTAATTTTTTTAGGTGAATCTCCAATTTATTTGTTCAGGTAATTTATCTTCAATTAAAACTAATATAAACTGGGACCGAGGGCCTTCGTCACTAAGGAACTCTCCTAGCTATGAATACGAGCAACGACCCTGAATGGTTACTCCGACGAAAACTCTGAGAACGACTCAGAGCAAAAGTAAAAAAATTTGCCTTGAAGGGTACCCATATGATCTTGGTGACATTTTTCTTCTCTCACATGCCCTATCGATTGATATAGGCAGTAATGGAATTGGACTTAAAGGGCCAGTCTACTTTTGGGGAAATGATGCCATGTGATAGAGCACAAAATTTGTAGCATTTTTTGTTTTTACGGCACTACTTGAAAATGTAATGATAAAAAGTTATGAGTGAAACAAAATTGTAAAAAGAATTTCAAACGAGTCTGTACATTGAAAAGAAATGCCAGCAAACTAATATGAACTGCCTCAAATATTTGAGCATAAGTTTTTATTGAAGCAAATACTTTATATCGGTATCTATATAAAAGTTGTAGCGCACATTCTCAGCTTTAAAATGAGTTGTTAACCGACTCTCAATTCAACTTCTAGCTGGAGTTATGCTTGTTAAAAGATATCGCTATGTTTTTCGGATTTTTTAAGTCTCTCACAAAGATAGGGCTCTCGAACCATGTAAAACAGTTTTTTTTGAAAAATTTTTTTGCGCTGCACTCTACGAGTATAGATGCCTTAATTGGAGTGGGTGAGCAATCCAATGCATACAAGAGGATTTTGTTCAACTTCTATAAAAAAAGATGGATCCTCTTTCAAATAAGGAGACACGGAAATGGTTCCCTGTGCGATTCAGATGAACAATGGCCGAAGCTGAATGGAGTGAAGAAGGTTTCAGCAGATCCACACTTTTCAATATTCGTTCTCGATGAACTCACTGTAAAAAATCTTGTGTATCGCTTTTGTGTCAGAGTGTTTTAGTGTTAAGATGCCGGAGATAGCACAGACAAACATAACGTGTTTAATGTTTAAGGATTAAAAAGTTTAGATACCTAACGGAACAATTAATGAACGATTATCAATTGAATCCTACTCCCACAATTAAACCGAATGGATTCCTTGAACTTTTATTACACTATATTCGAATCATAACACCATTTGAAACAATTACTATTTATATCATTTTTACTACCAGACAAATAACTTTCATTTTACGTTTAATCAAAGCAGCAAATCGATATGTTGCATTATATTTTCCTTTGAAAAATATTTTTACTATAAAAAATACACTGTATATTAGCTTTTTAATCACTATTTTTTCAATTTTATTGTTTGCCCCGTTAATTATTGCGCCAAGTAAAAATAAATCAAAAAAGAAAGAAAAATAAATAAAAGTTTAGAAATATGTTTGGTGCAAATAAATTCTTATATTTATTATTATTTTACTAATTGTGCTGGAGTGTATTATTATTTCAATTTTATATTTGAAATATGCATGGCTTTGTGTAGTACAATACTGGACATTGCATCGTTTGTCAAATTGAGAAGTTCTAAACCGGCAAATAATGCAAAAAATATTAGGCGAAAACAAGAAATTATCATGCTGATACAAGTAGGTAGTCCCAATAGGGCCGTAGCCAGAAACCACGTTTGTGGGGAGCACCACACCAAAAAAATGTTTTCATTGAAAAAATTGAAAAAAAATTATATGGGTTTTTCGATGCGGTGAATCCAAAAACTCAATTCTGACGTCTGAAAACTTTTCTTGACCCTATTTTGAGTTCACGAGATTAGGATCGATTTCCTGATTTAACATTTTCGAATTTTCTTACTTGTTGAGTGTTATTTTAGAATTGTACAAATTTATCGGTATTTGCTGTTTCGTTGATGCCTTTTATTATGATGTTAATATTGAATATGATTAATGTCTGTTTGTTAAACCAACCTATTGGTTCGATATTAAAGATGGTTCACCTAAATTCATTAAAAATTGTTATTGGACATGGATTTGATGCGTAAATTTATGAGTTGATTACTTGCACTTAAATTATTTTTTAGTGGGCTAAGTCTAATTTTATTGTATAGATTGGCAAAGTACAATAGAATGCATGCAGAAAGCAAACAAAATTTGATAGCAACGCAAGCAAAGAAAAGAAAGAGTTCGATTTATCCAACAGAAAATTGACAAAATAATGATCAGTGCACTTTTGGTGTTTTTTACATAAATTTAGTTGCTGAAATTTTTTCTAAATATGAACTGTCGGGGAAAATTTTTTCGAGCAATCTATTACACGCATTCCCGAACCCTGAAAATGATTCCCTGATTTAGAGAGAATTGGGTTTTTGGAGCGAAAGTTTTCATTTTCCCCTGAATCAGGGGCAGGGACGCATTTCATCGTTTGGGGATGCGATTCATATAAAAATATCCCTAGAAGTGTCTTATTTAATAAAAAATTTAAGAGATCCAGTAACATGTAAAAAATTATCAAAAGTGAACTTTTTTGCGCTACCCCCACAGTAATAAAAATTGTGTTTTACACTTAAAAATGTGTAAAAAAACTTTAGTTGCCGCTTGAAGAATTCGCAAGCGATAGAGGCGCTTGGCTCCTGTTCTATATAATGCTATAATTATTTTTAGTTTATTAATTCATATGATTTAATTGTTTTGTACTTTGATGATATGTCTTTCAATAAAAATAGTTTTATGTAATCACCTAAATTGCATCAAAGATCTTTAAAAAAGTATAAACACTGTCAAATAGCAATCTTATAAAACATATTTACTTGCTAAGAACATTTTTGGATAGGATTAGATTTTGTAGGTTTAAATTACTTGGTATATAAATAACATGTGCTATATATTTTATAATATGAAAGATTATAACTAATGAATAAGAATTAATAGATAAGGAAGTAAGGGCCGAGAAAGCCAATCATGACTTCATTAAAGGACCAGTCCAGTCAGTTACAACCATATGAAAAAATGATATATTCGGAAAGATCATGAAAAATGGAGCATTTTTTGTTTTTATGGCATGTTCTGAATCGTTGTAGTTTTTGAGATAATTGCGTTTGAAATTTTGAATTTGTTGCAAGCTATTCGTTGTAATACACAAACTTTTTTGAATATTTTGCGAAAAAATCGATTTTTGCATCGATTTTTTAAATTTTCATAAAATGAACATTGTATCAATTGTTTATAGCTAAATGAGATGAACAAAATGACACCAAAATTATCCAATTTGAACATTGTTTTGGGTTATTGAAACAAAAACATGAATCAGTTTTGGTTCATTTTTGCTTCAATAACCTTCACCTCTTCCCTGAATCATGCCAGGGGAGAATTTTCATAGTTCGGGAATACGCGAAATCCATTCTCCGCCTAGAGAAACGCCTAGACCGCCGATTTTCCGGCGAAAATCCGAATTTTTAATATTCGCTTCAATACACTCACCCCTTTCCCTGAATCAGGGAAGCATTTTCAAGATTCGGTAATGCGCGCAATTGTTTTACTTGACCTTTCGCTAATTTAAAAAAACTTTTGACCAAGATATCCTCGATTTTTTGACCCACTAACACTTATGCAATAACCCAATACGTTTCATACATTTTTTGAAGCTTCCTATACCCAAATTTTGACCATGTCACTTCCTTGGTTGATACAGCCTTTTCTAAGATAATTGTGTTTATAGAAAGCAGCAAAGTTCAAAGCAATAAGGCTAAAGATTACAATTGCAACGTGCACTTAATATATTCACGCATTTTCTTTGAACCTTGATGCACAGAAAAATGAAAATATTTTGCCGATAAAATGTTTATAATTTAATTTGGATGGCACGAGTGTTTAGTGATGATAAACCTGCCCTAATGTCTAATTAACGTCATTGACAACCTTTGTTTACAACAAGCTTGGTTGTTGAGCTTAGGCTGCTCGCTAATTGTCTCAAACAGGTATTCGAGACTCTAAATGCGCCTCTAAATGTCTCAAGTTCGAGACTTTGTGTTCGAACAGATTTGAGCTAGTCTGTGCATTGACACGAAAACTTGAATTTGAACATTTTATTACAAAATGGGTCGAGCGATAACTCGTTGGATTTCTTAGATCACGCTGAACAACCTTAATTCGCACTACTTTTTATGAAAATCATTGTGTGATGACGAAAATCCTTATTAAAATTTTGATTTTTACTTGAGATTTGGCGTTATGATAATTCTACCGTGACTTGAAATTTCAAAATTTTTAATCAGGATTTTTGTCATCACACAATGATTTTCATAAAAAGTAGTGCGAATTAAGGTTGTTCAACATGATCTAAGGAATCCAACGAGCTATCGCTCGACTAAACAAAATGACACCAAAATGATCCAATTTGAACATTGTTTTGGGTTATTGAAACGAAAATTCTGATTCATGTTTTCGTTTCAATAACCCAAAACAATGTTCAAATTGGATAATTTGGGTGTCATTTTATTCATCTCATTTAGCTATAAACAATTGCTACAATGTTCATTTTATGAAAATTGAACAAACCGATGCAAAAATCGATGTTTCCGCAAAATATTCAAAAAAGTTTGTGTATTACAACGAAGAGCTTGTACACAATTCAAAATTCCAAACGCAATTATCTCGAAAACTACAACGATTCAGAAAATGCCGTAAAAACAAAAAATGCTCCGTTTTTCATGACCTTTCCGAATATATCATTTTTTCATATGGTTGTAAATTACTGGACTGGTCCTTTAATGTATATTTTTAGGAAATAATTTTTTGATACATAAATGGATAATATCACTATTTCCTACATAAATTTTTTTTACATAAATGGATAATATCACTATTTCCTACATAAATTTTTTTTACATAAATGGATAATATCACTATGTAAATGGATAATATCACTATTTCCACTATAGTTAATCACAAATTTAGCAACGAATATTATTTAGGAATATCAATTGTTATACTATGCTTACAATGTTTTTCAATAATAGGAAATAGCTTAGTTATTACTTTGTTTATTAGGTAACCTCATTTTTACGCAAATTTACAGGTTGGCCAAAAACCAGATTTTGGCAATTTTGAACAACTTCCCGTATCTATTCAGTTCCTGCAAATTGTTTGAAAGAACAGAAAAAACTGTAAAAAATTTTTCCCCGCAATTTTCTGATTGTGAGCATCTCCTGTTTCTGAGCAGCATCTTTGTATACCATCAACAGTTTTATGGGTGCCTATTTTGTAACCTCAATAATTTAGATCAAAACGTATACGAACGAATCAATCTTGTAGATTGATCTTTTTACTGTCAATTACCGATTGGCTTTTTGCTGTTCTAGGTAAATTTCGATCTAATACGGCGTGGCGACAGTTGAGGACGAGGACTTGAGGATGAGACGTTTGAGGATGGCTATTTGAGGACGGACATTTGAGGAACAAAGGTGGGATATGTTTTTTTAGGCCCTAAATAGCACCCATCCTAAATGTTCCGTCCTCAAATACCTCATCTTCAAATGTCCGTCCTCAAGTGTCCGTCCTCAACTGTTGCCACACCTCTAATACTATAACAATATCTTAGATCTTCCACATATCATATACCTAATATATTTTTGGATTCCTGGGAATGTATTTTTTTACAATCCGGTTTTTACTGTTGTTTCCGACTTGCCATTAACAGTTCAAATAAAAATTAATTTAATTCTAACTTTGTACATAGCTCTCGATCGATTACAGGTCATTTTTTGAAAGAGTTTTTGTTTTCATAGTCTATTAAAAAAATTACCGTAAATTAAAGCCGTCGTAACATCGCGATGCCGTCATGACGTCGCGATGCCGTCATGACGCCGTGACACTGTCATAATATTGCAACGCCATCATGACGCCTATCATGACGGCATTGCGACGTCACGACGGGGTCGCGGCGTCATGACGGCATCGAAACGTCATGACGTCGCGACCTCATGACATCGTCGTGGCTTCATGACGGCATCACGACTGCGTCGCGACATCATTACGGTGTCGCGATTTCACAAAGCGTCGTGGCTTCATGATGGCATCGCGGTGTCATGACGTCATCGCGACGTCACGATAGCGTCGCGAACCATCATGATGCCGCGACGCTGTCATGAGGTTGCGACGTCATCGTGACGTCGCGATGACGTCATGACACCGTCGTGACGTTGAGAAAGAGAGAGAGTGAGAAAAAATATGCATGAGAAAGAGAGAGTGAGAAAAAATATGCATGAGAAAGAGAGAGTGAGAAAAAATATGCATGAGAAAAAAATTATGTGAGAAAAAAATTTATACCTTTCACCATTAAACCATCCCCTCCCTTCAAATGTTCCTGGTAGTAGCCGTCGTGACATCATAATGCCGTCATGAAGCCGCGACGCCGTTGTGATAGGCGTCGCGACGTCATGACGGCATCGCGTCGTGAGAAACAAATATGTAGAGAAAAAATATTGTGTGAGAAAAATTTATGCCTTTTACCATTGAACCACCCCCCTTCAAACGTTTCTGGTAGCCGGTATTTAGGATTGATTACTCCTCGTATAAGTCAGATTTTAATAATATCTTTTAGGCAGTAAAATTTCCAGTTTATTATCGAAATAAAAACGAAATTCTGCACAAACGAATCTTTTTCTATAGCAGTATAATTTGGGGTCTCCTAGATTGTTTTATCGAAATATTTTTGACAAAAATTCAAGAAGATTTTCAATTAAATGATCAATGTGCAGCAGCGGGATGTTTTACATCGAATGATTTTAAATTTTATTGGGGTATATGTAACACGGTAAGATTCGATAATGAAAAAGTGGGTATTTAATAGTTTATAGGTTCTTGGTGCAATGGGTATTTTATTCGCTATATTTTTTGCATATGAGCTGGCTCAGCTAAGAGCGAAAAATAAAAATTTGTTTAACAAAACTGAAGAAGATAAAAAATTGGATCAGGTAAGGAGTTAAGAACATGAAATGCTTTTGTATCGACGATGTCGATAAACTACACCTATTAGTGATAGCGCTACGCTAACAGGCGATAGTCGTACCGACCAAAAGCGATAGTCGTATCAACCTAAAGCGATAGTACTAACACTACAAAGCGGTTCGAATATCGCTGAAAACGACATCCGAATCCAGGCCCCCAAAAGGCTGGGACCGGCCTCGGCCCCTTTTTCGGACCCTGCTCGAAACACCTATAATAAAACCGCTACAAAATGTTTTTTAAAATCGTAAAACGCAAAATTCCCATTTTTGGGCAATTCTATAAAATTATTATTACTTTAGGCAAATCGCCTTTCCTTGGGTGTCCTGCTAAATTCTACAATCTTTTTAATGTTACCTAGTGCAGTAATGGGTATATTTACTGCATGTGGAATTACGATATTTCAACGACTTGGACCGTTTTATAGCTTCTGTTTGTTATGTGCTGGCTTTACTAATAGCGTGGTATATTTAACTTTACATAGTGAGCTAAAGAATGAAGCAAAGAGACTGATCAAGTATAAAACTATACGAGTGCGATCCAATTCTATGAATCCTCATATTCCATCAGCAATAGTTCAGTCGAAGAGTATTAGTGGAAAATGATTTTTTATAAAAATAATTTTCGTAATTATTTTAATTTTTTTATTTATAAAATTAATTTGTTTATTAGACCCCATAATCAAAAAAGCAACTAAAATATGCAAATTTTATGAACACTATCACTCGGAAGCCGAAGTTCGGAACTGATGTTCGGAATTGTCTATTTCCCGAGCAGTTGTACTGTTGAGTCAGAGAGACCACTCAACCACCCCCCCCCCCTAAGATAGAGGATACATATAAGAAGGTAACTTCTAAAAGTTGAGCGTCTATCAGATGTTTTTTGTATTTTCCGTCAAAATCGAGTGCAAGGCATGCCATACATCGGTACGTAGGGAGGGGGAGGAGAGAAGATGTCCATTATTTTTCAGCAAAAAAACATATTTTTGTAAAAAATATGTAAAAAACGCTTGCGGCATCAAATTTTAATTTAAAAATACGCAATTTCGGACCATAGGTCGGCAAGGTGGGGTGGAAAAGGCTTCTGAAGAGGTGGTCTCCCTTAATTTTGGGTCCATGAGTGCGTGGGTCAAGGGGGGAGGCTCCCTTCCCTTGCTGACTTATGTATCGGACACAAAATATGTTAATGATTTGTTTGCCTAACTGGCTGATCATAAATAGATTTGATATAGAAAGAATAACTGGCTCTAGGTTTCTCTTTATTTTCTCTTTGAATCCTGGATAGCTTTAGATCTTTGATGTAATTTTTAGATTGCCAAAACATAGGGTGACTTTGGTTTTTTCCGGATTCGGCTAGAATGGGAGGGGTTCGGGAACTACTCCAAGTCCCCCCCCCCCTCCCGGGACTGCCCTTGGCCACACCTCTAAGGAAACTGATATGGATTTTTTAGTTTGGATCATATTAATAAAAAGAATCTGGATCCCCATAAGTGAAAAGTTTCGAGCTATGGTTCTCCCAAGGGTTCGTCTGTATTTTTTGTTTTTAAGCTCGGGAAATTGAAATCCGTTTGGACAATGCGATAGCTCTTTGTATTCCTGAGGTCATGTTGAACAACTTTGTAGAACATTACTTTTTGTGATCAACAATTCAATCATAAAGAAAATTCCTATGAAAATTATTGAATTAATTGCAAATGATTTTTTTATTTGGATTGGGTTGAGCTACAATTTTAACTTTTTTTCAACTTCACATGGACTGACAATACTCCATATGATTATAGCTATTGGGGTTCAGCGCAACCAAGCACTATTGAAAATTGCTCTTTTCATTATATACACTGATAAGAAAAATGGTCGCAAGCATTATAAACTAAAGCATATATCACATGCATAAAATTTGAGGGGAATGTTAAGCAAAACAAGAAAAAAGAGATAACACTAGTTATTAGTCTAAAAATTTGTGTTGTCGAGATGAAGGCTTTGCTGTTAATCTTGCTGCTTACTTTTGCTTCTAGAATTTATGCCGACTGTCCGAATGGCACTTTTTCTAATGCATCTGGTGGCAAATGCTATTTTATTCCAAACGATTCCGAGAATTTTATATTGGCAGAAATGAATTGCCAAGAACACAATGGAGATTTGGCATCCATTTCAAATGCTTTTGATAATAATGCTTTAACAGGTAAGAGACGATATCTTGAAGGTTCGAGCCTAAGTGGTCGTAGTTTAAAAAACTCGGCTGCCATCCAAATTGAATTTATTTAGTAAGATTAACGCATGGGAAAGTTTTTAAAAGTTATTTCGTGTCAAAATTCGAAATCCCATTATTTAAAACCATGTCCGAAGCTCAATAGCATCGGTTTTACGTGTATTTTTTGAATTTTCTAACCTGTCTAAAACACCCTAGATAATTTTTTTCGGCCAAAATTTCTATCTGGCCGATGTATTCCAATATGGAGAACATTTCTAGTGTGGTTTTGAAAAAATCCGAGAAAATTTTTTTTCGACCCTCTACTACGGCCACCATGAAAAAAAGGCTCAAAAATCGAGATTTCTCAGATTTTTTTGAACCTATACTAGAAATGTTCTCCATATTGGAATACATCGGCCAGATAGAAATTTTGACCGAAAAAAATTATCTAGGGTGTTTTAGACAGGTTAGAAAATTCAAACAATACACGTAAAACCGATGGTATTGAGCTTCGGACATGGTTTTGAATAATGGGATTTCGAATTTTGACACGAAATGACTTTTAAAAACTTTCCCATGCGTTAATCTTACTAAATAAATTCAATTTGGATGGCAGCCGAGCCGTTTAACACTAGGTTCGAACTTTCGAGATATCGTCTCGTAAAAACTATGGGTGGATCTCTTTACGTTCATCGCTGGTTGTTGCGCACAGAATGCTCCAACTGCATGCAGCGATGTTCAATGCGGGTCGTGCTGAGAGTACCAGAAATCTGTTTTTTTGGCACGGCAAACAAAAGATTGTAAATTTTTTACCATATCTCCGTAAAATGTTATGCTTTCCGAGTGCCAATGCAATAAAAGTTGCCTGAATTTCAATAAAATCGTGTTTATTGAAACGATTTAATATGCTATTCTTTCAATTTCTTCAGCGTTCAATTTTTTTAAAGTCTAAAATTTGCGCACAGTTGCAGATCGCTGCGAATCCTTTCGTAAAATGTTATTGGCACTCAAATAACACGTTTTTAAGTGTTTTTACGGATTTTCACAAATTTGCACACTTTTGTGATCCATGATGGTGTATTAAAATTGAATAATTTAGCAAACGCCACAAACTTGCTTGGCCCGAACGTAACATATGCCTGGCTAGGTGGAAGGAAAGACAGAAAAGGGACATGGATATGGTCAGATGGACAGAATTTTACTTATACACATTGGGCTAAAGGTATTAATAATAATATTTAAAAAATGGTATTATTAATAAAAAATTACTATCACAGAAGTGCACGCTTTGTGAGCTAGGACGGACTGACGGACGAGCGAACGTACGGTCGGACACAGAAACCGGATTTGAATATTTATGATTTTCATTTAGGAAATCCGGACAACAATAATGATGATAATTGCATGGTACTAAATCTTTTGAATGGCAAATGGTATAGCCATAACTGTTATGACATTCTTCCATATATATGTGACTTTTCTCAAACCAATTGCCCGACTTGTCCACCATGTCCTCAAACAACATGCCCACCATGTCAATCACATTGTGAGATGCCATGCCCTGATAGTTGGGCATATAACTCAAAAACTGGATTTTGTTATAAGGTAAAGAAATTTTCTTTAAATATTACTCGTCCTAAAAAATGCACATNGTTGCATCTTAAAGTTACAATCATACATGGGCGGGGGGGGGGGGGTACTGTACCCCCCCCCCTAATTCGTCGTATCGGGGGAAAAATGAATGGACCAATTCGTATTTTGACGGCGAATACGTCTAAAACATAAATACTAATTCGTATTTGACTACGATTTCGTATTTCCAATTCGTAGGATCCAAAAAAAATTCGTATACGAATTCGTATTTCGACTTTTTCGCCTGTCGACGTTTTTTTGGTCGTCAGTTGGGACCAATTCGTATTTTGGGGCTCAGTACCCCCCTGCTTGCCCATGTATGGTTATTACCTATGAAAAATTAATTCATTTTAGGTATTTTTTAACGATACCGATATTATTGGATTTACTTACAATTATGGTGAATCAGTTTGCAAGCAATATAATGGTCATTTAGCTTCTATTCACAGCGACGATGAAAATTCTTTCATAATAGGCAATATTTATTGTAATAAACTAAATATATTCTAAAAGTTTTTAGATCTTCATTATCTACAACCATTCATAGGCTTGTACTATGATTCTAAAAATAAAACTTTCCAATGGTCCGACAATACTCCAGTCAATTATACACATTTTGGTTCGAATGATACTAGTAAAGGAAATTGTGTTATACAAAGTGGATTGTGGTATACTCACAGTTGTTCGTCTGCTGTTTCATATACTTTTGGATTTGTATGCAAAACAAGACCACAAAACAATACATTAGAATATAGAATAAAAGATTCTGTCTTTACTAATATTACTCAAGGAAATAATCAAACAAAACCGAAAAACTCATACTCTGAACAAGATCAATGTTCAAACACATGCCCAACATGTGTGCCAGATAGTTGCACTCCATGTCCAACTCTATCTATATGCAATACGAAATGTCCAGATGGATGGACTTACTATACAGCGACTAATTTTTGTTACAAGGTTCAGTTGTTTACTTTTCAATATAGCATGAGTTATAATTTAGTTCTATCAATATATAATAAATTCTTCAAGCGCCGAACAAATGTGTCAACAATCAAATGGTCATTTAATATCAATTCATAATGAAAATGAAAATAACTTTTTAGGACGTAAGTCTTGATTAATGTTGTGAGTTTTTTGATAGGCTATGTCAAAGAGTCCCCATTCAAAAAATGGAATGTTTTAAAAAGTATAAAAAATTGAAATATTTATTTTTTTAAAGTTTTACACATGTGTAAATTTATAAAGTTTTAAAAAATCCCGATTCGTTCCCTGTCTGATGTCAAAAGTCAACAATTTTTTTGTATTCGTGTTCCCCATACCCGAAAATCCCCGAGTACAAAAATTCAGTCGCTTTGGAGAACTTTTTGAAAAATCGATTTTCCTTCCCCCAAGGAGTAAAAAAGTGAAAAAATTTTTGTCTCTGATTTTGATGTCGATCGTCTTCTCTAATCGTCCTCTACAACTTTAATTAAAGCACTGTCAGTTGAAATCTAACGGTCCCGAGATCGTAATCACGCATATTACACGTTTATAGAATAGGATTTATAGAATTCGTTGCATATTATTATGGCGTTTGGATTGGATTGAGCTATAATGTTAGTTTGTCCAACTTTACATGGACTGACAATACGCTATATGATTATAGCTATTGGCATTCTGGAGAACCAAACATTACTCCAAATCAGCATTGTGTTATTAATTACGGTTTTAATACTTTTCCCTCATTTACTTGGGCTACTGAAAAATGCAATAATACCATGCCATTTGTATGCAAAAAACCTCTAAACTCTTAATTATATCTTTTAACAAATTAGATGAATGGGGGATGGAGAAATATTATTTTTTGGCCACTTTCAAAAAATGTCATTTTTGCATAAAATGTGAGTTAAAAACACATTTTATAGACAACAATCTCAATCCAAATTACCACGACACATGAAATAGGGACAACTCTAGATGGTGTGAAGAGGTCTTGACATAATTGGGAGAAGGGGGGTACAGAGGAAGTGTTAAGCGAGAGCATGATGACATGTTTCAATAAGTTTTCGCTTAAAAATATAAGTTTTCAAATTTTTTATAGTCGGGAAAAATTTTTAGGTCGGGAAAAAAACATGATGGTTGATTTTTTGACATCCCCCAGAGCTGCGCCGGAACAGGTCCAATGACCGGTGTTGAAAATTTTGAGATTTTTGATTTTGAGTTAAAATAAAAATATTTTCAAAAAAATTTTATGCCTGATGCCTAGACCTTAAGCCTTAATAAATTGCCATACATGTGCTTAGATGGGGGGTACATTATTGTGTAAACATGACAATTCTTATCTTTACAATATGATATGAAGAAGATATTTACATATGGTGTTGCTGGAGTGTAGCAAATGCCCTCTTCAGAGCGAATGCACAAGTTTTTGCAATCGTTATANTGAAGTAGATATCTACATATGGTGTTGCTGGAGTGTAGCAAATGCCCTCTTCAGAGCGAATGCACAAGTTTTTGCAATCGTTAGAGATTCCAGTTACTATTCCAATCCATTTTTCCGCATCGTCAGATACAGGAGAGTTTGAGGAGTGCCAAAAATATCTGACTCCAACATCGCATTCACAAGAATGTGCTGGTTCCATGTTGTCGGCTATGGAATCTATAAAAACCCCCGTTTCTAGCGTTAGTCCAGCAGTGTTCGGCGGAGGATTGCACCCGGCCGAAACAAGGGATATAGTGAAATAAAGAAAATAAAACGCTGATCGCATTTGACAACAGTGTTTTTGGCATATACATGATACCATCGCAACTTAGCTTCAAATGATTATAGTTGCGGTTTTCTTATGTAGCCTATCAATTTTCTTGTATAGCAGTTACCTAGTAACATTGTTGCTTGTCAAACTTACACCTGTCTAGTTTTAGTTTTTTTCTCTTATTTTTATGTTGCTGTTTTGATTGAAACTTTTCATTTAATGTGAAATCAGGAGGCTGAAAAAGGCGCATATATGAGCAAGTGGAAGTCAACAGACTCGAATCTTCATATTGGAAGCAGTGCCTGCTTGACAAGCCCCAATTTGACTTGACTTGAAATTTATGGCAAAAATATATCATCTCCAGCGGTGATCGAATACTCGATCTTCTGGGTCGAACAAAAATTTTAAGCTACCCCCTTGAATGTCAACTCGTTTTACCCCTTCCGATGCAGCCAAATAAAAAGTTGTAAAAGATTAGAGATGACGTTGATCTCATGGTTTCGATAACGACGTGCCTATGCCGAATATTTTTATACTACTTTCTAAGAAATTCATTTGCCAGGTTTCATCTGACGCATTTAGCTGTTTTCTTGCTTTGATTGAAAAATTCACCTGTGTTGATATCATGCGTTGAGAAAATTTTCACTTTATATTGAAAAAAGTAAGCGTGAATACCCCAAAA
>OZJO01012699.1:0-22020 GCA_900406225.1 Acrobeloides nanus | reverse complement strand
TATTTTGTAATTCGATTCGAAGTAGGTTTTTGTTGCGATTGACATTATTACAAAGTCGAAGTTCATTACGAGTCATCCAGTGACCGCCATGGTGTAGTGATCCGGTGCGCTGCCAAAGAGTTCGACATCACAATACTAGCAAGGTTCGGTTCCCCCTTGCGTCCAAAAGATTTTGCCCTGCAGTATTTAGCGGAAAAATCTAAGAGGGACACTTCAATTCCAAAGAGGAATCTTCCCTTCCAAATCTGAATTTTTCACAACTTGGACCTACAAGCACGAACCCTGGCATACTAACCTCTCGGCCATACGAACCGCTAGCTTCTTTATACAATATATACCTCGTTGAGTTGAATCGAATGGCGTGATTTGTTTTTAAATTTTCGAATTTCTTTCAATTTTTTTCCAAAAAATCGACGTGGTTCTTACCCCCCCCCCCCATCCACCTATGGGGTTGGGTACTGGTTTTTACGTGTTTTCCATCCACCACACCCCGACCCAACATGAATCTGGCCTGGCTGGACCCACTCCCTTACTTAGAGGTTATCACCGCCTATTATTCGAATTTCAACCTGCGACCTTCTAACTAATTCATTTTTAGTTGCCTAGTAGTCAATTACAATGGTTACTATTTCTTTCTCTATTTCCGGCAGCAATGTTGTTGATAGCTTTATTATGTTGTGCTGGAAGAATGAAATGTTGTTTCTCAAATTCATTTAAAAATCTATGCAAAGTGGTATAAAGATAGGGGTGGGGGCCAGGGTTATGTTCCGGTCATTTTGGCTATTCTGTGTTCCGTTAATTTTAGACCGGAACTGAAAAAATTCATAAGAATTCCTCTTCCAATTTTTTCCCAAAAAACCGACGTGGTTCTTAATAAGTTCTTTTAGCACAATCAAAGACCAGAAGAACCAAACATTGTTGTTATTAGCCGACCAAACATCATACCAAAAAATAATGACAAGCCTCCTAGCTATGAAGAAGTTTTACAAGAGGAGTTTGGAACGAACCATATTGTTACCCAACCAACTACCAGAACACTTCCAAATTGTACGGTTTGAATTTTTCCAATTGGATCATTTTTGTAGAATTCATTATAGCTCAGGCCAGAAATCACAGAATTGTGTCGAAAACAAATAAGTTATTAAATTATGTGTACATTGGCATAAGTTCAATAATTTTATTCGTTATAATTTTGATTATAATTTATTTATTAATTTGTTTAAGAACAAGAGTGCATTATTATGATAAATAATATTTAATGTTTGTAAAAATTAGAGAAAGTTCTGAGGATAGCTACCGTATGGGCCATAGGTCAGCAAGAGGGGGAGCCTCCCCCTGACCCACTCACTCATGGACTCAAAATTGAAGGGGGGCCACCTCATGAACCCAAAATTAAGGGGGACCACCTCATGGACCCCGCCGAATATATAGGTGGAGACGTGTCGATTGCGTCAAAATTATTTACGTCAATTTTTGTTTGCGTCAAAGGTCAATTGCGTCATCCGACATTTGCATCAATTTTTGATTGCGTCATCTGACATTTGTGTCAAGTTTTGATTGCGTCAAAATTGACACAAATGTCTGTTGACGCAATCGAAAATTGACGCAAACAAAAATTGATACAAACAAAAATTGACGTAAATGTCGGATGACGCAAATAACTTTGACGCAATCAACACGTCTCCATGAGATGGTCCATAAAAATTGGGTGTCAGAAGACTAACTCAAGCTAAAAAAATGTCTTTTTTTATTAAAATCTTAGCTGAATTTAATGAGGTGGTAGACCACCTCATCGGAGGTCTAGTACAGTCCCCTGTCAATTTTTTCATAAAAATTCATCATTTTTCGCCAAAAATGGTCATTTTCAGTTTAAAATTGGCAATTTTCTATGAAATTCCGATCCCAATTTCGTTTCAACCCCCAAATTTCGTTTTCTACCTTTCCAGTTTCGACGCATCACTACTGATGGGGATGAGGGGAAGGAGACTTTCCCTCCCTCTCAAAGCCTAGATCAACGGGAGGGGCTAGACTTTTCAACTTTCTATTGATCCAGCCTCTTGGTCTAAGCCCCCCTCCCCCGTTGGTCTAGGCTCGGAGCTTCGATCGTGTGATGAGGAGCTTTGAAGGAGAGAAATTTCTATGGGATGGGTAAATTTTTTGTTGAAAAATGTTTGATATAAGTGTTATGATTCATAAATAGTAAAAAATTTGTATTTTTTGTACAAAAATATTTAGATCATATATTTAACTTATTGAAAAATCAGATTCTTTGAGGTAGCGCCAACATTCTTCAGCGAAAACTTTTCCTATGCTAGTCCAAGCCTTCTTTGTTTTCTCATCAAGTTTAATTTTTGTGCCTAGATAACCAACAAATACTGTGAAAAAGGCCTAGAAATTATTCATTTAGTAAAATGGCGCTATTAAGGGGATTATTTATTGCTGGAGGGGAAGAAATTTTTCGGGAGGAGTTCAAATTAAGTGTTTTTGGGGGAGGGACAATTTGTAATAGGGTTGGGGGAGGGAGCAAGGTAAAAGGACAGTTGTTCTTCTGGCCGGTTGTTCTTCAACCGGTTGTTCGGAACTGTTATTACTGTGTTAAGATGAATCATAGTAAAAATCACTATGCTCAAAGTGGATCATAGGCAAAATAATTTGGCAACAAATAATTTTCAAATAATTTTATCCATACCTCATCTTTGGGGCAAGGAAAATCCGGTTGAAGAACAGCTGGTCGAAAGGAACAACCGGATTTAGTGAAAAATCATAATGGGGGACCATTATAATGGGGAGAAATTCATGCCCTTCGACAGGAATGGGGNATCCGGTTGAAGAACAGCTGGTCGAAAGGAACAACCGGATTTAGTGAAAAATCATAATGGGGGACCATTATAATGGGGAGAAATTCATGCCCTTCGACAGGAATGGGGGTGCACTAGCACCCCCTCCCCTTGGTTACGCCACTGGGGAGATTTTATTTGGTATAGGGGACCCCATTTGAAGTGTTGAAGGGTTCCCATATCTTACTTTCCACAACAAAGGATCCAGCTTAAATTCTCGGTGACGATTTACAGTCTCTCGAGCATATGATTTTAACGTTATTTCGTCATCAAAAACATTGACAAGAATCCTTATAGCAAGGAGAATATGTTCTCCTTGTTTCCGAAAACGTTCACTGGTATGGACATCTGCGGCAGTGAAATTTTCAGCACCTTTGAAATATACACGAAGCTCAGGAAAGTTAGTAAACATGCTAGAATATAAAAAATGTTTAGTTGAATAGGTTAGATCATAGGTCGGCAAGGGGGGGGGAGCCTCCCCCTGACCCACTCATGGACCCAAAATTGAGGGAGGACCACTTCATGGCCCTCATCGAACTAGGGGACCACCTCATCGGGGTTCCCCTCCCCCACCTTGCTGACCTATGGATTAGATGCACTTACTATTCATATAAATCTAAAAGATAGAGAGGTTTAAATGTTGTTAAGGATAGCTCGTCTCTATTTTTTATTGAAAAAAATCGAAATATAGCCCAATTTTTAGAGAATTGGCAAAAAATCTTTTTGGGGAGGGGAAGGTCTTGAGTTACATGAGAGAGGAGTAGGTCTTCATTCGTTGGGCTTCTTTGCATGAGGGTGGGGATCAGGACTGCATCTGACAAAAAGAGAACGGGCTCAAAGAGTATGTTCCCGAATAACTGGTACCATAAGTCTTTTTTTAAATTATGCAAAAATATTTTTCAGGAAGGGAACTCCACTAGGCATATAAGTTTTTAAGCTAAAAAGATATCTTCAAAAAACTCAAAGTTCCCTTTGGCATCCCTACATGGTCGTGTTGGAAGGGAACTTTGAATTTTTTGAAGATATCTTTTTATCTATCTGAAAAACTTATATTGCCCAGTGGAGTTCCCTTCATGAAAAAAAAACATTTTTTTCATAATTAAAAAAATTATGATGCAAGTCATTCGGGAACATACTTTTTGAACCTGTTCCCTTTTGTCAGTTTTAACCCTGGTGGGGATGTCAGACCTGACACCAGTGCTATAGGCAAGAGGGACAAGGGGAAATGCCTCCCCCCTCCCTCAAAGCCGGAAAATTTTTAATTTTTTCCTAATGGTCCCCTTATGCTTTTGATTTGTTGTTTTTCTTTTTTTCACCTATGCCCCCTCTCTCAAGAAAAATCCTGCCTACATAACTGCCTGGCACCCTTTTCATGTATCGGGATAGATAAAACTGTTCAAACACCCAACAACATTCAAACCTTTCCTTGTAAACCATTATAAACTCCATCTGCATCAATATTAATTTTGGCCATTTCAAGAGAGTTTCGGCAAATTTCTCGAATTTCAGCTCTAGTTGTCATTCTTTAACAAAAATTCTTATAAATATAAAATATTTTAAAGGTAATCAATAGAGCTAGACCATAAATGGTAAAATAGACAACCAAGCAACTCACAAATCACGTGAAAAATATTGCATTCGTATATTTGATATCATGCATGTGAGGCAACGTACTTAAAAATCGATTCAAATGACAAGTTTTTTGCGCGCGTAAAGATTATAGAACACGAAAAAGGCGATCTCTGAGACATGCCTACTTCTTTTTAATCAAAAATTTTGGAACTACAGGGTGTTCAAAAATCTGTACCCGATTTAAAAATTCACTATCTCAGCGAGGAAATTGAAATATTTCATGCGGTTTGTTTTATAAATTTGTTAATGTAATGTAGTTTTTTATATAAAAAATTTTATTGAAAAAGACTTTAATTTCGATTTTTTAGCGCAAAAACATTACAGGGTGCACCAAAAAAACCATAATTCTGCCAGTTTTTGGGGTCATTTTTGGTCAAAAAAATTTTTTGAAAACATCATTTCTAGGGGTAAAATTGGCTGAAAAACGCGATTCTGGTGTTAAAAAAATTTTTGACCTCAAAAAACCCCTAAAATGGCAAAAAACCATGTTTTTTTAAGAACTGATCTTAGAAAAATCTCTATTTTACCAATTTTTTCACGTTAAACCGCCTAATTCCTTCATATATACCGTTTTCGGGTATGAGGAATCCATTGGCGTTGCTTTTAACATATGTTTACGCTAGTATTACATGTTATTTGTAGAAAAATGAGGCTAACTAGAGAAGATATTGCTTCGGTTTCCATCCAATGCTCATCAACGTTCTAATTTCGATCATATCTCCTCTAGTTAGCCTCATTTTTCTAAAATAACATGTAATACTAGCGTAAACATATGTTAAAAGCAGCACCAATGGATTCCTCATACCCGAAAACGGCATATATGAAGGAATTAGACGGTTTAATGTGAAAAAATTGGTAAAATAGCGATTTTTCTAAGATCAGGTCTTAGAAAAACATGATTGTTTGCCATTTTAGGGGATTTGAGGTCAAAAAATTTTTTTAACGCCGGAATCGTGTTTTTCAGCCAATTTTACCCCTAGAAATGACGTTTTCAGAAGAAATTTTTTCGACCAAAAATGATCCCAAAAAATGGCAAAATTATGGTTTTTTGGGGCACCCTGTAAAAATAAACTTTTTCAAAATTGCTGCCGTTTTTAGGTACCCCAGTATTTTTTCTTCAGATTGAGCTTAAATCAGCTGATTTTTTGTACTCGGGGGTTTTTGGCTATGAAGAACTCGAATCCGGCAGAATTTTTTATTTTGACCTATGTACGTACCCTTATCAGAGGTCGTTTACATAAGAATGATTTGAGTTAATTTATTAAATGACGAAGTCCGATTTTTTTAAACTGACAAAGAACGATTTATTTTGCTTGGATTTTGTTTGTACTTGCTATAAGAAACCGAAAAATTTATTTGAGCTCAATTTGGATTATTTTAAAAAAATCCATTTTTAGCCTCTGACTCCAAAAGTTGTGAGCCATTTTTGGCCTCCTTTCGAGCACTTTCAACCCCCAGCACCAAATATAAAAATGATCAGCATATTTTTTCTCCAGGAATATGTCGAAATCAGCGTTAAAAAACTTCAAAGAGGTTTGTATAAGAGCGTTCTTCCCTAAAAACGTCATTTTTAATGTTTTTGCGTTAAAAAATCGAAATTTAAGGCTTTTTCAATAAAAATTTTTAAATAAAAAACTACATCACATTATCAATTTTATAAAACAAACCGCATGAAAAATTTCAATTTCCTCGTTGAGATAGTTAATTTTTAAATCGCGTACAGATATTTGAACACCCTGTGGTATTGATTGGGTATCCCACTGAATGTGAAACTTTTCGAAAAATTTTTTTCATTATCTGGAATTGGCTCCTCTAGGGGTAATTTTATTCAAGATCCGAATTTCACATTTCCGAGACCTGAAAATCTTTCCCCGAATCAAGAAAAGGCTACTTAATTTGAATTTTTGACTGCGCAGTTGGCGACTGCGTGAAAGAAGCGCAGTTTGAAACTGCGCCGTTTCAAACCACTGCTAGACAAAATAGACCCGGACAAAATAGACCCGGACAAAATAGACCCGGACAAAATAGACCCGGACAAAATAGACCCAGACAAAATAGACCCAGATCCTTAGAAAATTCAATTTTATTTGTATATTTTGGCAATTAGTAAAAGTAGTACCGGTAGTATCGGTACTACCGATACTACCGGTACTACTTTTACTAATTGCCATATGAGAATTAGTAAAAGTAGTACCGGTAGCCGCTCGCTACCAAAATGCAAATTTTAAAATAAAAAGCTGTTTAAAAGCAAAATTTTTTTATATATTTAATGGGTGGTCAAGATTAGGGTCGAGTAGAAAAAATTTTTTAATTTTTTTAACAAGCGACCCTTTAGGGATAATTTTATGCTAGAAATCGATTGCGCGCATCGAAAAATTCTAAAAAATTTTCGGGGGTCAAAAAATTGAAAAATGCATCAAAATTAGGGGCAGTAAATTTTAACCCCAACAAAATTATTTTTGGGGGTAATTTTATGCGAGAAATCAATTGCGCGCATCGAAAAATTTTTCGGGGGTCAAAAATTGAAAAAATGCGTCAAAATTAAGGGTTGTAAGTTTTAACCCCAACAATATTATTTTTGGGGGTAATTTTATACGAGAAATAGATTGCGCGAATTCCCGAACCTTGAAAACGCTTCCTTGACCCTGATTCAGAGAAGGAATCGGTGTATTGAAGCGAAAACATTTTCGGATTTTTATGATAAAACCATCGATTCTTAGGTAATAATCTTATAGGGGTAATTTTGGCTAAACGATATAAAAAACGTACTTAAAAAATCCAAAAAAATTTCCTTGACCGTGTTTTGGGCATTTGTTGACCTCAAACCCTTGTTTTTTGACTGTGTAGCTTATAACTCGAAATAAAGGCGAAATTTTCCATCTGCTGTTTGATTTTCGCTTCAAACACCGATTCCTCCCCTGAATCAGGGTTAAGGAGAATTCGCGCAATCTATTTCTCGTATAAAATTACCCCCAAAAATAATATTGTTGGGGTTAAAACTTACAACCCTTAATTTTGACGCATTTTTTCAATTTTTTGACCCCCGAAAAATTTTTCAGAATTTTTCGATGCGCGCAATCGATTTCTAGCATAAAATTACCCCTAAAGGGTCGCTTGTTAAAAAAATTAAAAAATTTTTTCTACTCGACCCTAATCTGGACCCCCCATTAAATATAAATTACCCCTAATAGGGTCATTTTTGTGTTAATTTTTTAGGTCTAGGCTTAGGCTTTAGTCCTAGGCTTTAGGCCTAGGCTTAGGCTTTAGGCCTATGCTTAGGCTTTAGGCCTAGGCTTAGGCTTTAGGCCTAAGCCATAAAAAAATATAAGGACTCATAAATTTTTAAAGGAATAAAATTTTTTGTTGAAAATATACAAATAAAATTGAATTTTCTAAGGATCTGGGTCTATTTTGTCCGGGTCTATTTTGTCTGGGTCTATTTTGTCTGGGTCTATTTTGTCCGGGTCTATTTTGTCCGGGTCTATTTTGGTATGTAATCGTTTCAAACAGCGTCCAAAAGCGCAGTTTCAAACTGCGCCGTTTGAATTTGCGCCAAAAAGCGCAGTCTCAAACTGCGCAGTTTCAAACTGCGTCGAAAAGCGCAGTTTCAAACTGCGCAGTTTTGAAACTGCGTTTAGGAACGCAGTCGCCAACTGCGCAGACTGCGTTTGCACATGACTGCTACTTATACACATTTTTGACAAGAATCACATGCCCATACGTCATATAAATAACCTTTTCTTGATTTGGGGAAAATTTTCAGGTCTCAGAAATGTGAAATTCGAATTTCCCGCATAAAATTACCCCTAGAGGGGTCAATCCAGGTGAAAAATTTCACGTTCAGTGGATATCTAATCGATTCCAAAATTTTATACATGAGTTGAATGGATGTCATAAAAAACGTATTGTCAAAAATTTTAGTTTTTTTTATCATTTGAGTAAAAATATCATTTATTTATTAATTTAAATATGCAAGAAAATGATTATGTTAAGTATATGAATAAAAAAATAACATAGATTTATTTAGTTTCACCTTCGACGGTAGGTAATCCACAATCTTTGAGGTGTCGATAGCATTCTTTGGCAAAAACTTCACCGAGATCATCCCAGGCTTTCTTGGTTTTCTCATCGAGCTTCGTTTTTGTTTCGAGAAAGGCGACAAAAACGGCAAAGAAAGCCTAGAATTTTGAAATGGGTTGAGGTTTTTCGGTTCCCTGAATCAGGGTCATTCAAGCTTTTTCATGTATATACAATGTGTGAAAGGAGCATATTTTTGAAAATGGCACTTGAAGTATAAAAAAGAGCAATTTTGCGATTTTTGCTCGATCTTTTCAAAAATTTTTTTAAAATTTTTAACTTTTTAAATTTTCACCAAAATAATCCTATAGGGGGTTTTTCTATGCGAGAAATCGATTGCGCGCATTGCCGGACCTTGAAAACGCTTCCCTGAAAGGAAAATTAGAATATTTTCGCTTTAATACATACATCTCTTTCCTGAATCAGGGCCAAGGAAGCACTTTCAAGGTCCGAAAATGCGCGCAATCGATTTCTCGCATAGAAAATTCCCCTAGGGTTATTATGGTAAAAATTAAAAAACTTGAAATTTTTGAAAAAATAGAACAAAAATCGCAAAATTGTCCATTTTGGGGGCATCTTGTACCTTCCTTGTTAGAATGACGACTTTTTTATAAATTCGATTTTTAGCTCATTTTCGCTTCATTACATCCAGTTCTTCCCTGAGTCAGCATCTTGAAATGCATCCATAACCCTATATTAGTCTATTTTCGCTCCAATACACAAATCTCTTCCCTGAATCAAGGGAACGTTTTCGAGGTTGGTCAATGCGCACAGTCGATTTTTTGCATCGCTAACTTACTTTCCAAAGTGGAGGGTCCATTTTGAATTGCCTATGACGATTAACCGTTTCTCTTGCATAAGCTTTAAACGTCATTTCATCGTCAAAAGTGTTGCCAAGAATATGACAAGCAAGAAGAATTCTTTGCCCTTGTTTTTTGAAGCGGTCACTTTTCTGTACATCCTCGGGAGTAAATTTTTCTGCACCTTTAAAATAAACTCGAAGATCCGGAAAGTTTCCAAACATGCTAAAATATTTTTTGATTATAATAGAAAAAAATCGAAATTGTTACAATTTGTAAAAATCTATTCCATTCTGAACTTCAGTTTCACCAGTACCGATTTTTGCTGCTTCAAGAGATTTTTGGCAGAGATTCTTAATTTCAGAGGGAGAGGACATTTTAAAAAGAAGAATTTGATGAGTTGACTAAATTTTGTAAAATTAACAAATGAATTACAAACAAATCATCTCGTAAAGATAACAAATATACAATAATAAACTCTAAACCGGTTATCAGTGTTGTTGATTCGAAAGTTCAAAGTTAAAGGCTGTTTCTGCGAAGAGGGAAAAACAACAATAAAAATGGCAAAAATTGGAGGTAAAATGGAAACGAATGAATTTTTTGAACTAGTGCACATTACGAAGATTAAAGGGTCCACTTTCCCCTCTGACGGAGGAAAACTTTTATCCTAGTCCCACAAATTCACCCTTCTAGTAGTTTGTGAATTTGAGAATTTCATAAAAATTTATGGGATAAGAGGGGAGTACTTCAGAAACAACATTTACCATTTATTCATGCACTCAAGTTTTATCATTCGGCGCAAAATTGCACATATAAAATTTAAAGAACAAAAAAGTCTACAACTAATTTTTTTAAAATAATATCGAGTAAAATTTTCTCCTTTATATACACCTCTGGCTGATTAGAGATCAAGAGAGCATCATCGAAACAATTATAGAAAAAATTAAAGGCGGTATACATTGATAAGACAAAGATCGAAGATCCATTTTACAAAAATGGAAAATGGATCTTCGATCCATGCCTCTTCTCCGTTCTTGGAAAAATTTGGGTGTTTAACCCCTAATTTTGACCTTTTTTGGAAAAGTGCTTCCTCCTACCTGAAGTGCCCCTCCCCGTAGTTGGGGGTCTAGTTACGCCACTGAAGAGAATAAATTTTTTTGCCCTGGGCAATTTGTTTCCTTCTGGTAGAGGAAAACTTTTGTCCTAGTCCCACAAGCTCACACTCCTAGTAGTTTGTGAATTTCATAAAAATTTATGGAAGAAGAGAGGGTACTTCAGAAACAACATTTATTCATGTACTCAAGTTTGATCATCCAGCGCGAAACCGCACATATAAAATTTTATGAACAAAAAAGTCTACAACTAAAAAATAATATCGAGTAAAATTTCCTCCTTTATATAAACCTTTGGTTGATTAGAGATCAAGAGGGCATCATCAAAACATGTATAGAAAAAAAACTAAAGGCAGTAAAAAGGAAGTAAAGGTGTGTGCAAATAAACTGAAAGTCACGTACATTGATCAAACAAAGATTGAAGATCCATTTTCCAAATGTCCCCATCAATTATAAAATTGCTCTTTTTTATAACAATTTTCGAAGAAAACATGTTTTGGTTTTACTTTTTATTCACTTCCAAATAGATCTTTAATGAGGTTTTAATTAGAATAATTTTATAAGTGAGTTTATACAAAAAGAAATCGAATTTTCGCACATAAGTACTTATTTGAAAAATTCCTTATGGAGTGATCTAGAATTTCTGCACCCGTAAATGAATGTTGTTTTCTAGTGGTCTGACATTTTTGTCGCTCTATTATTTATGTTGTGTCTAAATAGAAATAACTTACCGGTTTAGGAAAATTAGACTCTGATTGTAAAATTTAAGAGATTAAAGGGGCCTTTTGCAACAAATGTAAAATATAAAACGTTTTTATTATGTATTGGGTTGTACCATAATTTTCGGACTTTAGAAAAATTCGAAATTTTAAAAAGTTCCATAAATCGACTAATTTTTTCTTCTCGGGGTTTTTCGACACGGGGAACTCGAATCTGAAGGAATTTCTTGATTTTAACCACAGGAAGATACCTGATGAGGCACCTTCCTGTGGTACTATCTAAAAAGGTTTCATAATGAAAATCGTTTAAACTCGCTTAAATCAGTGTCAGAAAATTTTTCATGCATTGAAAATGCGCGCAAACGATTCCCCGCCTAGAAAAACCCCTATACAGCCGTTTTACCGACGAATGTTGGTTCATTTTCGCTTCAATACACCCACTCGTTTCCCTGAATCAGGGAAGCATTTTCACGATTCGACAGTGTGCACAATCGATTCCTCGCATAGAAAAATCCCCATAGGAGTCATTTTTGTAAAGATTCCATTCAAATAGCAAAAACCCGAAAATTATAGTACAACCCAATATGTGCGTCTGGATTGACTTTTGAAGGTTAGATTTAAACCTGGACAGCGAAAACTAAAGTTGTAGGGGATGATGATAGGAGTCGATCGATACCACTTTTATGGGGGCATCCCATCAAAAAAATTTTTGATTTTTTATTCCGTTACGTAACAGGTTTCTGTTACGTGACAAAAGCCGCTCGGAGTGCCGCTTGGGATTCTCGTTGGCGCTGCTCGGAAGCGAGGTCGCGCGCCGCAGAGCGCAGAAGGCACTCGGTCCAGAGGTGCCATCAGACTTTTCGATTTTTAATCATTTTACGTAAAAAAATAATCATTTAAAGGAAAAAATCGTGATGATGTGAGAATAAAAGCTTATTTTTTATGCCAAGGTGCTGAAAGCGCCTCTTCCTCTAGCTAGAGACAGGGCCTCCCTGATCAAGATTACTCTCATGATTCCCAGGGCTTCCCTGATCAAGATTGCCCTCATTATTGGAACGATATATATATCATGGGTACCCGACTCAAAAGCACTATATATGGTGTGGGGTATAGGGCCCTATAGGGATCGAAAATTGAATTGTTAAAAACAACTTATGCTGTTCGTCTTAGCTCGATGAGAGGAGTAGAATGAGTACCATAAAATGGGAATTCCTGACCCAAAACACCCCTTTTTCGGTAGCATCTCAGTATGATCGTGAGGGGAAAGGTACCCTCATGATATGGCAATCAATCGACTTCTATCACCGAGATGAGTTGATCTGAGTATATTTTGATGCGATTGGAGTTAAGAGAAAAGTTTTGTGGAATTACAGACGGACGGAATAAGAAAGATTAAGGGAGTAAGGATTAATTCAGCCCTACAAGTCTTATTTGTCATATTACTATATACTCTTGTATGTTGAAAAAAAACATGTGAAAATAAGTTACATGTTTCACCATTGCCCCGATAGGGGGACATGAAAATTTTTTCGGAACTCGGGACTTGCGCCAATCAATTTTTCGTGCCCGAAAACTCTCGAGTACCAAAAATCAGCCAATTTGGAGAAAAATTTTTTTCGAGAAGCGTACTGGGTCCCCTTTAATATATAAAAAAAAATAAATATGAGAAAAAGTAATTTTCATTCTAGAAAATTTGAAAAATGTGAAAATATGATCATATAACCAAATTATATAACCCATTACAAAGACTACGATTATGCGCCAACATTCGTGCATATGGGCCATTTAGCAAAAGATAAAAATAAATAATTTATTATTCCAAGTATACTAATGCTATCTTGAATTCTAAGGCAAGGAGTTATTTATTAGTAAGTTTATTTCAGAGTTACCATCAAAGTTGAACAAACTTTTGATCAAAAATCATAATTGGGGATCTTTGGGATGTTTAAAAATTTTTGGGTAAAAACATAAGCGTTAACAATGGGAATTTTGTTCATTTTTCCATTTTCGGGGAAGATTTTCCACCCCCTCACACTACCAATGTTGATCGAAAAGAAAATCGCTAGAATAAGGGCCAGAGAAATTTTATCTTGCATCAGTGACGTAGCCAGAAATTTTTTTAAGGGAGTACCAAGCCCTTAAAGGATCAGTCCAGTCAGTTACAACCATATGAAAAAATGATATATTCGGAAAGATCATGAAAAATGGCGCATTTTTTATTTTTACGGCATGTCCTGAATCGTTAATGTTTTCGAGATAATTGCGTTTGAAATTTGTTACAATCTCATCGTTGTAATACACAAACTTTTTTGAATTTTTTGCGGAAAAATCAATTTTTGCATTGATTTTTTAAATTTTCATAAAATGAACATTATAGCAATTTTTATAGCTAAATGAGACGAACAAAATGACACCAAAATGATTCAATTTGAACATTGTTTTGGGTTATTGAAACGAAAATCCTGATTCATATTTTCGTTTCAATAACCCAAAACAATGTTCAAATGGGATAATTTTGATGTCATTTTGTTCTCCTCATTTAGCTATAAAAAATGCTACAATGTTCATTTTATGAAAATTTAAAAAATTGATGCAAAAATCGATTTTTTCTCAAAAAATTCAAAAAAGTTTGTGTATTACAACGAAGAGCTTGTAACAAATTCAAAATTTCAAACGCAATTATCTCGAAAACTACAACNGGGGGGGGGGGGGGGGGGGGGTACCGGTACCCCACCCCGTGTCCATGTCACTATCTTGCATCAAAATGCGCATAATCGATTCTTCGCATAAAATTGCACTGAGAACTTGATTTTTTACTTTTTTTACAACAAAACTCACTTTTCGAGTCAAAATTCATTTTTTCGAATGAGCTTTGCTTCAAAAAATGAGTTTTATTTCAAAAAACATTTATCCTTTTTTGTTTGCTAGTAAAAATTGATCCTTGATTTTCTTTAAATTGCTTTCCTGAACATTTGATCAAATTAATTAATGAAACATATCAAAAAGTTTTTTCCTCCTAGACCTTAATAAAAATGATTATTCATTCTTTTCTTTAAATTTCAATTTTAGTATAAAAATCACATGGCTAGGCATTTAATTATTATAGCATTCTGATAAACAGTTTTTTCATTTTATTCTGTACAAAAGTCTAATATGAAAACTTTTTTCCTTGTTTTGGCCGTCACAGCAGTTTTTTGTTGCATAGAAGCACAACAATTTTGTAAGTGTTTGCGTGCAACCTTTTTACTTGAAATTTTTTGTAATAAAATTTTTTCGACATTTCTCTCTATCCAGTAGCACATACATGAGCAGGGAGAGGGAGGAAGCATCCATGAGGGGGTTCCCCGGCCAAGCTGGCTAACTTGCGGGTCCAATGTTTCTTAACTTGCCAGAACGATAATCATTTTCATCAAAAATTTTTTAACTTGTCTGCCAAAAAAAGGAAAAAAAGATCGCGATCATGTCCACTCGGCCTATTAAAGGGGGGAGCCATTTGGGGGTCATTCTCCGAAAAAAATTTTTTCTCGATTTTTGACCTATATAGGGGTAAAATCATGCGAAAAATCGATTGCGCGCATTCCCGAAGCGTGAAAATGCTTCCTTGACCCTGATTCAGGGAAAATATCGATTTTTTGGGAAAAATCGAACTTTCGGGGGTCCCAATTCGATTTTATTTTGCTCAAATAGGCTTTAAATCGACTTAAAAAACTGTTTCTAGGTCAGAAAAGCACTTTCTGATCATTTTTGGAGTAAGTTTTGGAAGTTCGATTTACGACCTGTGGTGGCCGGATGGCCTGGCGGGTCCATTGGGGGTCGAAAATCGAACTTTCAAAACTTACACCAAAAATGATCAGAAAGTGTTTTTCTGACCTAGAAACAGTTTTTTAAGTCGATTTAAAGCCTATTCGAGCAAAATAAAATCGAATTGGGACCCCCGAAAGTTCGATTTTTTCCAAAAAATCGATATTTTCCCTGAATCAGGGTCAAGGAAGCATTTTCACGCTTCGGGAATGCGCGCAATCGATTTTTTGCATGATTTTACCTCTATATAGGTCAAAAATCGAGAAAATTTGTTTTGGAGAATGACCCCCAAATGGCTCCCCCCTTTAATAAAATTTTCACATTTAGGGGTAGGTTGACATTTGTACAATTCGTATCAATATTTCTAGCTTGTATCAGCAATGCCCAATTCTCAGCCTCTTTTGATAGAAGTCAAGGTTCTGCATCTTGTTCAAATGGAGTCGACTTGAGTGGACGTTGTCTAGGTTGTTGTGAAGCTTGGGGAATGAGCCGGGGAATTTCCAAAGTAAGCATTATCCTTTACTGCCCATACATTTACAACAACTGTCGCGGTTGGAACTCTTCAAGGTCGAAATTAAAGACTAGGCATTAAATGATCACCTTGGTGCAGTGGTCCGGTGTCTATCTAGGAGGAGTTTGGCATCGTCGGCACTAGCAAGAGTTGGGTTCCTAATGATGTTCAAAGTGATAAATGAAGGTAAGTGTGATAATAGGCTTAATGTGATAACATTATCACTAGGGAATTTTTGAATTGGGTAAAAGTTTTCGGACCCGATCGGGACTCGAACCCAGGCCTCCTGGCTACCGTCCAAGTGCACTACCATTGTGCTACTGAGATCTACAACTGATGCCCGTTAATTGGTAAATACTTGGCGGTGTATTTTCCACTACTCATACTGTGATTAACACCTGTGTGTCATCCGACCGATTAACGGTACAAGTCAGACGTAGGGATTACCGATAGGTGATAGCTCTCATTTTTTTGAAGCTCGGATTAAACCACATCGAGAACGTGGAAATCTCGTTATCACTAGTGATAACGTTATCACATGGTGTGATAACGTTATCAAATGATAATGTGATAAGTGATAACGTTATCATAAAAATCGTTATCACTTTTATCAAAATGTGTTACCTTATCACTTATCACACCCTATCATCATTATCACTTTAAACATCACTATTGGTTCCATATTCCTAGAAAATTTTGTAGGAACCTGTGATCGATAGGGATCACAACAACAATAATAAAATTTAGAATCAAATAACTGGCTTTGTTACAAGTAATGGCCGTAGTTGTTCCTGTTGCGGTAACATCCGAGGTGGTAACGTTTTCGTGGCTGGACCAAATGGAAAATAAATTTTTTGCCGTGTTTTTTTATTATGCATTTAACAAATAAATAATTTTAAAATAGTACAAAACATCACATCTGTTTCAAGCGGCAAAAAGTCTGTGCCAACTTTTGTTTTTTGCTCATTTTTAATACTCGGGATTTTCTAATATGGGGGGGGGGGGGGGGGGTAAACGTCAAAAAGTCGAATTTTTGAGGTTTTTACTCCCCCCAGTAGAGGTACTCCCTTAAGTCAAAACTTGAAAATTCCATCGGATTCGTGTTCCCCATAGCCGAAATGGGGCTCACATTTTTTCACATTGTAAAGCTAAAGTTTATATGAACAAATATTTTCGAATAAAAAAGTACTTAAAACCCCATTTTCATACTTTCTCCCGAAACCATCAAGTCTTTTATTTTAAGTCGGATTCAAATAATTCTTTTTGCACTCGAAAGAAGAGGCTTCGCTCTACAAAACTACTTATGTTCTTGTGATAAAGCCTTATTTTGAGAAAGAAATAGCATTTTTACAAAACAGTACTCATTTACTCGCAGTATATACTTTGCTTTCAAATGCATCAAGTTATTGCAGAATAACATTTGATTGATAGTTTTGCATTTATTTTTTAGTTCTAATATCAGGGAATCAAACTACTTATGAGTTTGGCCGGAAACTAATCCTATCATTTTTTATGACTTTTTTTAAGTTTGAAAAACACGTGATCTTCGCGAGAAAAATGTACCCTTTTTCTCGTTATGTCGGCACAGACTTGTTGCCGTTTTTCTATGGGTTGAAACAGAAGTGAACATATACTTTAGGATCAAAACGACATCACTAGATTAAATTTAGAATTTTTTTAATTCAACGAATTTTCTCATTTATTCTTTTTTGTCTTGCAGAGAAATAGCGCTATTACACACCTTATTCTTCGACATAAACTTCCTTCTTCGGTAAAAAGATCGTTCCAGTTGATTTGTTACAATAATGATTCTTCCAACAAGTAAATATTTAAAAGATTTTTTAAGACGTTTTCATCAGTTTTTTGTAATTTTCTTTTATATTTTTTCCACACTTTATTTTAAATAATGAAATTTATTCAAATTTTCTTAATTTTAACTGCTATTTATTTAAATCTGGCTATTCCAATTGCCAAAAATTTTGGTATGCTTTTAGTTTTTTAAACAGTGTCTAGAAAGCGTTGATTTTTGAGGTTGGGTATAAATGGAGAATATTCTCTATCCCCAAGGCCACCATATCCCCCCCCCCCAAGGAAGATTACCAAATTCCCCCTCTCCAGAAACCACCATATTCCTCCATACTCACCCCCTCTCCGTAGACCATATCCCCCCTAGAAGACACCAAATCGAGATTATCATATTCTCCTTCCTAAAAACCACCATATTGTCCCCTCCTCATCTCCCATAAGGCCATCCTATGCATATGTGGTGTCCGATCCTGAGATTCGTCTTACTGAGAGTCTGACGTCCTATCCTGAGATGACGATCTTCTCTCAGGGTCTTTTTTAACATTGGTGTTTTACCAATTTAACATGGTATTCTACCAATCGTTTCAATAAGCACAATCAGGCAACTTTTATTGCAATTACGATGGGCGTTTATATTTTACAAGTTTCCATTTATTTCTACTTCATTAATTTTTACAGCAATACACTTCATGCATCGGCGATGCGCGCATTCGATTCCCTGACTAGAGAAACCTCCAGGAGTCGATTGTTGTACTTGATTAGTGACAAGTGATAAGTGACAAACTTGTCACTTTTTTAGTGAACTTGTCACTTATCAAGTGCCCACTTGTCAACTTTTTCATTCGTTTTTGCTCACTTGTCACTAATCACTTGACTCTAATCAACAATCGACCCCAGATAGTCGGTTTTCAGTCGACAATTTGAATTTTATATCATTTTCGCTACAATACACCCACCTTTCCCTGGATCAGGGAAGCGTTTTTAGGCTTTGAAAATGCACGCAATCGATCCTCCGCTTAGAAAAACCTCCTAGACAAGTTTCTGGTCGATTTTATAGCGTTTTTGAGGGTATCTCAACTTTTTGCACAGTTTATTCCGCCGCGGAACGTCCGATCCTTGTCTGATTCAGGATCGGATGTATGATCTTGGAAACTCAGGATCAGACGTCCGATCCTGAGAGAAGATCTTCGTTTCAGGATCAGAGATTCAACTCTGAGTAAGACGAAAATCAATATCGGACACAACACATATATTTTATCGCATTTTTAACACCTAAAATCAATTTAGAGACTCCAAATAAAGTAGAAAGTCTAAAAAACGATGTCGTCAGGGAATATGAAAAAATTGAAGATCTCTTTTCAAAAAGTGGTTTTGATTTGAGTAGACTTCCCGAACAAGACGAAAATTTGTTGCACGAAGAAGTTCAGAAATTGGAAGGAATGGTAGAGGATCTAAAAGAACTTCAAAAAACAAAAGATCTTTCTGAAGTTTTCAACAACGAAGACATAGAAATTGCGATATTTTTGCTAGATTTTGGGAGTTTGATGGAGGATTTTGAGAATTTCTTTGATTATGTGGAAATTACGGAAAATGGAGGTAGGGAAGAACTGATTAAATCCATATAGTTTTCTCCACTCCTCTCCCCCAAGCATTTCCGGCCAAAAAAATCATAAGGGTACTCTTTTATGATTTTTGAAGGGGTCAAAAAATTGTATCTAGTCATTCCTTCTCCTTTGATCAAACTTTTTCAGAATGGGCTGATCCTAAAATCAACTATTTTTAGGCTATTCCAAAAATCCGTCCTTGAACGAAGAATTGTCAACCATGCAAGATCGCATAAATTACATGAGAACTACAATAGATAGTCTAAAAACCAGACTCCAACAACTACAAAGTCAACCCTCTACTTCCCAACATGCCAAAGTTTTCGAATCTCCTCTAAAATTTGCCGCGAGATTTCCCAATTTTGCCGAAATTGTGGTTGAAACTATTCGATTTCGAGAAAATTCTGATAAAAATCCAGCAAAATTATTGCCGCTGATAAATAGGTTGGAATATGAGTTGCAACAATTACCTAAAAATGAGAGCAATCCAATGAATGAAAGACTGGAAGCGTTGTTGAATGGGTTGAAAAATCAGAGGAAAAAGTTATTGAAGAAGTTAGAGAATCCATAAACTTATTTATTATTATAAAATTTTTTATAACTTTTGATAAATGTTATTTATAGAGTCGCTCTGGCCATCGCGAATTGTAATCAGAAAATTGAACATAAATCACAGCGCGGGAAAATGCCGGCATACACAATAACGGGAATGAACAATGATCGTTCAAACAGCACAACAATGAGATGACAAGAACGGGTGACAAAAATGGGAGACAAAAACGGAAAGATAATAACTAGACGATTTCTGCTCCTAAAAAGAATTTTGATATGGTGTCAAAAACTTTTTTACTCAGGATAAAAAGTTGAGAAAAAAGTCTTTTGCACTAGCTAAAAATTCCTTAAAGGAGCTGAGATCTGAAAAAAATCATCCCGTTCTTGTCGCCCCGTTTTTGTGTCCCGTTCTTGTTCGTCTCGTTATTGAGTATGGCAAAATGCCGATATAGTCCATTTCAGCCACAACTAAAAAAAGCTGGGCCCAAAATTTAAAGTCTGAAGTCAGCAACCCTTCCGATCTGGCAAGTTAAGCAACGTTGGGCCCTCAGGTTCGATTCCCACTAGGGTAAAACTTTTGAAGTTCAAAAAACTCTTTTACAAAAATGGAGCAAAAAATTTTTGCTTCATTGTTTGTAAGAAAAGTTTTTTGTAGATCAAAATTTTTTGCCCTAGCGGGATCGAACCTATGGGCCCAAAGTTGCTTAACTTGCCAGATCGGACGGGATGCTGACTTCAGGCTTGAATTTTGGGTCCAGCTTTTTTATAATTGAGGCTGAAACGGATTATAATCTTTGTGGGAAATTCAAAATAAATTTCAAAAGATCGCCAACTTCAAACGCGATTATCTCAAAGCCATTAGCGAGTCAGAATTTACTGTAAAAACAAAAAATGCTCCATTTTTCATGAATTTTCCGAATATATATAAATTATGGCAAATTTCGCGAACCTAAAGAATTTTCACTTTTTGGCTTCAAGTTTGTGGCGACACTTTTTGGCGTGCTCCCACCCCTGTGCGAATTTTCGATATCCCGCCTCTTCGAGATAACGCTTAGATACAGACTTTCAAAAATGGGGTCGGGAACACGGATTCGGTTTAAGGAACAGGACTTAGAGGCAAAACAAGCAATTTTAGAGGGTAAAAAATCACGCAAAAATTTCAAAGAAATTGATATATCTTTCTTCTGTGCTGTTGTCGATTTTTAGAGTCTTTTCCAAAGTAGAACAATGTTCCATCTTTCCAATGACACCTTGACTGTGACCTGAAACAAGTTCTGTGCCGAGTTACAAGCCTTAGAAGCTCGACTAGTCGGAGATACTTAAAAAAACACACCAATTCACGAGCACGGATATTCCCAATTGACATGGAACCGAAATTTTGGTGTCAATCAATTCGCCATAGTTGAACCCGGCGATGTAGAATAAAGAATCAGCAACAAACCAACTGCTTCATATCACTTATCACACCCTGGAACATCACTATCGGTTCCCTTGTGCCCAGAAAAATTTGCAGGAACTTGTGATCGATAGGGATCACAACAACAATAACAAAATTTAGACTCAAATAAATGGCTTTGATACAAGTAATGGTCGTAGTTGTTCCTGTTGCGGTAACATCCGAGGTGGTAACGTTTTCGTGACTGCACCAAATGAAAAATAAAATTTGGAGCTAGGTTACTTGGGGGGGGCCCACTTAACATGACCCAAAATTCCAACGCCAAGGCTAAGGTCAAAGCTAATGCCAAGGCTAAGGCCAAGGCTAAGACCAAAGCTAAGGCCATGGACTTAGCTTTGGCCTTGGCCTTACATTGTTAGCCTTGGACTTAGCCTTGGCTTTAGCTTTGGCATTAGCCTTGGCGTTGGTCTTAGCCTTGGCCTTGGACTTAGCTTTGGTCTTAGCCTTGTCCTTAGCCTTGGGCTTAGCCTTGTCCTTAGCCTTGGCTTTAGCTTTGGCCTTAGCCTTGGCGTTGGAATTTTGGGTCATGTTAAGTCCCCCAAGTAACCTAGCTCCTAAATTTTTTTGTCATGTTTTTTATTACGCCTTTAACAAATAAATAATTTTAAAATCGTGCAAAATATATAGTTCAGGGTCAAAACGGCGTCACTAGGTTAAAATTTGGAATTTTTTTAATTCAGCGAATTTGCTCATTTATTCTTTTTTTGTCTTGCAGAAAAATAACACCTACACACCTTATCCTCCTACATAAACTTTTTCTTCGGTAAAAAGATCGTTCCAGTTGATTTGTTACAATAATGATTCTTCCAACAAGTAAATATTTAAAAGATTTTTTAAGACGTTTTCATCAGTTTTTTGTAATTTTCTTTTATATTTTTACCACACTTTATTTGAAATAATGAAATTTATTCAAATTTTCTTAATTTTAACTGCTATTTATGTAAATCTTGCTATTCCAATTGCCAAAAATGTTGGTATGCTTTTAGTTATTAAACAGTGTCTAGAAAGCGTTGATTTTTGAGGGTGGATATAAATGAAGAATATTCCCTATCCCCTCCAGAAGAAGACCACCATATTCCCCTCCCCCAAGAGAGATCACCCAACTCCCCCTCC